>JASDQU010681750.1:9310-46580 GCA_032191745.1 Picea mariana | reverse complement strand
ATATATACCAAGGAGACATTTTCATTTTGAATCATCTTGTACTTGAACATTTTAAGTGGGGTAAAAGGAGGTTGCCCCCTCGAAGAGGCTTATTATCTAAAATTATCTCAGTTTCAAGGCATTGAGTACTTTTCCTGAGGTTTTTCCATGCTATATTGATGTTTGGTTCTTAACACTATGTATCTTATTCTCTCATCATCATAAGAGCATGATCCTCCTTCGGCAAGAAAAAATATCATGCGTCTACAAAATTTTATTCTGACTTTCTCACCTCTGGTCCTTGTTTGCTTATCATATCTACTAGATGCAGTCACATTTCCGGCCTCTATTTGTCCTAACATTTCCTCACTCTACGAAGAAATATCTGACAGGTACATTTTTGGTTGTACCTTTAGTTGCATGTGTATGTGTTGTTAGTTAGTAGTCCATCATCATCCTAGTTCTAATTTATGAACTTTTTTTTCTATATTCAAAGTTCTAAATAAAATTTTTGTATCTTTAGTTTTGGATGCACAATTAGACTAGGGTGAAATTACAAATATTAGTGGTCAACCACCTAATTTAATGTGATATCCCTCTTGATTTTGTACATATTAAGGACATATTAATGTGATAACACTAAGGATATGACAAATTTATCATATGGATCTAAGAAAAAAATAGTAGTAAGGTTGTTGTTTGTTGGATTTGTGAAAAATAGAATTATTATAAGAAATGTCCATTGAATATGAGGGTCAATGCCATGGATTAATAAATCCAACCACCAGTTGGTGTGTTGAAAATCATAGGTTCTTTAGTTGGAAATATTTCTAAGGCAAGCCAAAAGTAGAACTATACAAATATTAGTTTTGTTCAATACAAGAGTAGAACTATACAAATATTAGTTTTGTTGAAGCCAAGAGTAGAACTATACAAATATTAGTTTTTTTAAATCCAAGTTGAAGAATAAGTTAGTTATGGCGATGATTAACGCAATGTGCAGTAGTGGTTGTTAAACTCAATGTGCAATTGAAATTGGTGCAATTTTTTTTCAAGGCAGTAAGATATAGTAGTTAGTTGACATAGACATGTAGTTAGTTAGTTTTTATGCCCTCAGGAGCAATTGTCCAAGAGTCCCCGAAATGGTTTCGGATCCGACTTGCAAATGGACATAAAATGAATATCAAGATTCGGATTGAGGAACCTTCCACTTTGATGGATTGTTGGGATAGGATTTCAGCTAGAGCACCCCTCACTCCTAGGTGCCATGCCTAAGAAGTTGCTTTACTCATTGATTCTAACAACTAGTGTTTTCCTCATTTTGAAGCATTGCAACATTTGGATTAAGGGGTACAATTTAAGAAACCATGCCTCGAGATAGGATGAATAATTTTATCACCTATTCCATGCCTAAACAAGCTTCCAGCATCTCACGAAACTCAAAAATGTTGCTTCGTTAGTCTTTTATGCCATGAACAGGAATTGGCCAAGAGTCCCCGAAATGGTTTGCAATGCAACCTGCAACTGGGCATAAAAAAAAAACCAAGACTCTTATTCATGAACCGTCATCTCTGTTGGATTCCTGGCATAGGATTTTTACTAGAGCACCCGTCACTCCTGGTTCCAATCCCTCGGAAGTTGTTTTTTTCATCGATTTCGATAAATAGTGCTTTGTTGAGTAAGAAGCAATGCAACATTTGGATTTAGGGGTCCAATTTATGAAACCATGCCTCGGGAGGGGATGGACAATTTGGTCACATAGTCCATGCCTAAACAAGGTTGTAAAATCTCATGGATCTCAAAAATTTTGCTCCGTTAGGATTGTATGCCCTGAGGATGAATTGCCAAGAGTCCCTGAAATTGTTTGGGATGTGACTTGCAACTGGGCATAAAATGAAAACTGAGACTTGGATTAAGGAACCATCAACTCCAATGTATTTCTGGGATAGTATTTCAGCTAGATCACCCCTCACTCCTAGGTGCCATGCCTTAGAAGTTGCTTTACTCATTGATTTTGAGAACTAGTGTTTTTCTCAGTTAGAAGCAAAAAAACATTTGGATTAAGGGGTCCAATTTACAAAACCGGGCCTCAAGAGAGGATGGAAAATACAGTCACCTATTCCATGCCTAAAACATCTTGCATCATCTCACAGAACTCAAAAATGTTGCTCCATTAGGTTTTTATGCCCTCGTGAGCAATTGGCTAAGAGTCCCCGAAATGGTTTTGGATGCGACTTGCAACCGGGAATATAACGAATATCAAGACTCGGATTGAGGAACCTTTGACTCTGATGGATTCTTGGGATAGGATTTCATCTACAACACCCCTCACTAATGAGTTCCATGCCTCATAAGTTTCTTTAATCATTGATTTTGAGAACTAGTGTCTTTCTCAGTTTGAATCAATGCAACATTTGGATTAAGGGGCCAATTTATGAAACCATGCCTCAAGAGCGAATGGATAATTTGTTCACCTAGTCCATGCCTAAACAAGCTTGCTGCATCTCATGGAACTCAAAAATGTTTCTATGTTAGTCTTTGATGCCCTGAGCAAGAATTATCCAAGAGTCCCAGAAATGGTTTGGGATGCGACATGCAACTGGGCATAAAATGAAAATAAAGACTTGGATTGAGGAACTATTGTCTCTGTTGTATTCTTGGCATATAATTTTAGCTAGAGCAGCCCTCACTCCAAGTTCCAACACCTCGGAAGTTGCTTTTTTCATCGATTTCGATAACTAGTGCTTTTCTCAGTAAGAAGCAATGCAACATTTGGATTTAGGGGTCCAATTTATGAAACCACGTCTCAGGAGTGGATGGACAATGTGGTCACCTATTCCATGTCTAAACAAGCATGCATAGTCTTTTGGAGTTAAAAAATGTTGCTTTGTTAGGTTTTTATGCCACAAGGAGTAATTTCCAAGAATCCCCGAAATGGTTTGGGATGCGACTTGCAACTGGGCATAAAACTAAAACCGAGACTCAGATTGAGGAATCGTCGACTCTGATGGATTCCTGGGATAGGATTTCAGCTAGAGAACCCCTCACTCCCAGGTGCCATGCCTCAGAAGTTTATTTACTCATTGATTTCGAGAACTAGTGTTTTTTTCAGTTTGAAGAAAACCAACATTTGGATTAAGGGGTCCAATTTACAAAACCATGCCTAGGGAGCATATGGAAAATATAGTCACCTAGTCCACACCTAAAGAATATTGCAGCATCTCACAGAACTTAAAAATGTTGCTCCATTAGGTTTTTATGCCCTCGGGAGAAATTGGCCAAGATTCGTCGAAATGGTTTGGGATGCAACTTGCAACTGGGAATATAATGAATATCAAGACTCAAATTGAGGAACCGTCGACTCCAATGGATTCCTGGGATAGGATTTCATGTAACGACCCTTTCTTTATGACTACAAGAGAAGCAGGAGGTGAATTTAAAAAAAAAAAAAAATAGGATGACAACATCAATTATAGCTAAACAACACATCCGACGGCGAGTGCCACACTCGCAAAATAGGCAACATACAACTAGGACTCAACCGCCCCTTATCACATCATGCAACTGGTTAAAAACATGTGAAAATCAAGACATAAATAAACAACTATAACGAACAACGCCAACAGTGGGTAGCACAGACTCCGACCAAGTTATCATTCGCCTCTATCCAATAGGGAGCGCCATCATCCCCTCATCAGGGATCATGTTGTCCCCGGGCCCTAGGCATGACAATAACCCTAGCGCAACATAAACTATCTGGACAAGGGTCTCAAGATAAATCTGATGTGCTAAGCACTGAAATAACTGATGGGAAGACTATGCCCACGCCCCAAGCAATGGGTCGACAAGATGCATGAAGACATTTCTCAACAAATGCACAATCGATTAAATGACTCGACGACAACCAAGAATCCCTAGAAGTTAAGCAAGAAGTCTAGGTGTGAAGGGTAAACTAATGTAATGTTACTAATGTCATAAACATTATCAAGTGTGAACTAATACATAAATCAACAAAATCAACACGCTTGTCGGCACGGTACATGTCTATTAAAGTAAGTGCACTACTCATCATTTAAAAATGATCTTACGCAGCTTAAAATTCTAATCAAAAGTATTATCTAAATTGACAAGTCATAATTAATCGATAAACACAATTATAAATTTAATGATTTAACAATATACAATAATACTAATAACATCAATATATAACACTATTAATCTAACACTGCTAACAACATTATTATATCACACTATTAACACTATTAATATACAACACTATAATTAAATTACTAACAACAATATACGATGTCGTTCTTTAATCCATTGGAAAAACACGTTGTCCTTGGGTTGTATTTTAAATTAGCAGTATGATACTTGGCATAATCAATTCGCTACAAGTGTGTTGGGTAAGACATTCAATATTAATCGCTAGGAATGTTGTTCATTCTATACTATAAGGTTACTGGCTATTAAAATACATAATTCATATAAAGGACTATCTCACATAATATGGTCACTGTAAAGCTGGCCCACTATCAATATTTACGGCCGAAATTTACAATCGTGTATTAATTAAGTGTTGTCATGATTCAAGTGTTATTTTTATATCACAACCAGGGGCAATCTAACTTGCTGGCATAAGTGAATATGGAAATTTGTTGTATAAATAAATAGAAGGATCGTTGGAGCCAATACTCAATGGTTTGAGATTTATCTGTCATTGTTGTTTTTAAAATGTCCTTCAATAACATCTTCAATCACCACAACTTTTACAATTTTTATTCCATATAATAGTTTAATATTAATAATTGTTGTAATGGTAGATGGAATTGAAAATAGGATGACACAATTTAACCTATAATCCCAACTACAATATATTCAACGAGAAAAAAAATCCTTAATTTTGAAGAATGCATTTATTTCATTTTGGTGAAAAGGTTTCACGAGTTTAAAAACTAGAATTCTATCGTTTAAACTGAACTGCCAGGTAAATTTTCTATCTAAGAAACACACTTAAAGTCGTTTTCTAGAATCTATGAGTTGATTTACTATATTTGTTGTCTATAATTGGTAAAATTTGATAAATATACTATATCAAGGACAAAATTACAACCGTTGAGTGTACATTTCAAAATCGTTGTGTAAAATAAAGGACAATGGCTACCAACAGTAGAATAGCTATCCAGGAAGCTGTTAGTAAAATTGTTGTCAATTAAAATGAATTTGTTGTGTAAAATAAATGACAATCGCTACCAACAGTAGAATCTCTCTCCAAGAAGTTGCTGAAAAAAATGTTGTCAATTAAAATGAAATCGTTGTGTAAAATAAAGGACAATGGCTACCAATAGTAGAATCGCTATCCAGGAAGTTGTTGATAAAAATGATGTTAATTAAAATGAAATTGTTGTGTAAAATAAAGGACAATGGCTACCAACAACAGAATCACTATCTAGGAAGTTGTTGATAAAAATGTTGTCAATTAAAATGAAATTGTTGTGATATGATGATCTGTGCATATCATGACTATCAACAATAAATCTTACACCAACCATAAGATCGCAATCATGTACTAACAATCAAGCTATGATATTAATATAGGCTATCTATGAAATGAACATGATCTACAATGTATGAAACAATATGACTTCTTATGAAATAGTTTCCTATCTAACAACAAATAAAATATAAAACTAAAGATAAGACTATTAATAAAATAAATTGATCGTTGGGCGAGAAGGAGTGAATCACTTGTGTAAAAATGACAAGAAGGGGTTGTCTAGCACATTAAAGACACAGGGATTAACAAGGTCATGATTCAACCACCCAAGGCGAGGATCTATCATTTAAAGCAGGCAAAAATTATCCAACCCACGCAGGGGATTAACATAAGGGAAATTGCAGTGCTTAGTGTTTAACAAATCAATGCAGTCAGAGGTTTATCCTAAGAAATTCATTGAGTTTTAACTTAGTAATTCGCAGTCAGACGTCGGTGAATATTCTTGTGGTTATCATAAGAATTCGATGTAACACAACACAACCAATGACACAAATGCAGCCAACACATATATACAACAATCATAGTCACACTAGAAGGTATTAAATTCATTGTATGACTCGGTGTAATAAAGGTTAATTTCAATGTCTAAGATGGTATAAATAAAGGGTATTTTTTCTCGGTAAAATCACCATAAATGTATTAAAACACAGAGCACATTCGCCCTCAACATAATAAATCGTAGAGAAATAAATTTCACAATTGAAGGCTTGTAAAAAGTCGCAGGGAAAAATAGTTGAAGATGTTGTCAACAACGTTGGGTTCCATTAAATAAATAAAACAAATGCTAAGTTATCAAACGAAATCGCAGAAAATAAAACACAGAGATAAGAAGGGTAAAAAACTGGGCAACATCCTTCGCTCATCATCCACGAACAGAAAATCACAGCACTAGAATCTATAAGTTTCTATGCACCGAAGTGACGACCGTCTATTCGGCTCCTGACCAACTGCTCAGGTGTGGACTGACAAACTAGGGATGAGGACGAAGCAACAAGATCAACTCTTCACAACCAATCAATAAAACCAGTAGGACAATCACAACATTGAGGGATCGAAAGCCAAGGAAACAAGCCATGCAGCGAGCTTAAGGCTATGGGGGAAATTAAGTTCTCCATTAAAATGCTAAGTCCAACACCTTCTTTACACAGTTAAAAATACATAAATGAAAGTGTAAGGTCAACAATATTCTACCATGCATATTAAAAGTAAGCGTACTATATCCCAAGTCATCTTCTCTGAGTCGTTGTCCCGCACGCTCCGTTTAGCTCCCGCTTCCCGACCGATGACACTTCACTGATACCTCGCATCCAATGCTAGGGGTACTCTTCTTCCCCCTTAGCCCCTTGAGCCGCAAAGGGGCCACGCACACTAAAACAGAGATCCGCTAGTCCCCAGATTACCTCACAAGGCCGAGCTACCACTTCTCACTGAGCTGGGTATCCCAACTCCCACAAGCTAAGTCAATCAAGTCTAAAATTTTGCAGCGTGAAGTTACCATCACAGAAGAGATCCGTCATCTTCCTCCTCCCTCCTTTATATAGGGTTTCTAAGTCATTTGCTTTCCCAAAATCTCATTTAATTTATTGTTCAATAATTTAATTCATAAAAATCCTCCCCGTACATGTGTCACCCATCCCCTTCATTGCACCATAAACTAATTTCATTAATTAATTAACTACTCCAATTTCCCTCACCCACCTAAAAGCATTCTTAGAATCTCTCCTAGGTGTCCTAATATTCCCTTACACAATTTAATGACTTACCCCCTTACTAATTTACTAGTTGAGTTTAATTTAGAAAGTTCTTAAATGCTAGATACATTACTAAGTTAGTCTTTCTACTTTTTCCTTATGTTTCCTAATTTTTCCTTAGTATCCTAATTCTTTTAAATTTCCCTCTTTCCCTTTTCATTTAAAACTCAATTAGGAAAGTGTAGAAAATTACCTTTTTCCCCTTTTCCTTTTTAATTAGCATATGTAACAAAACAATTATTTCCCCCTTTTCCCCCTTTTTAAATTTTATTCCTCAAAATATTTTTATAAATTAATTGAATTGCTTATGCCCTTATCGTCACATGATTAATGATTATTATTGTTATTATTCATTTATTTTTATTTTTATAAAAATATATATGGGTTTTATCACGAGTATCACTTAGACCTAGACTTTATTTTCCTAGGTTGGGTGACATTTTATTACGGAAATTGTTTTAAATATTTCTCATCACATTAATCATTCTAAGGCCATATAGGTTTATTCATTTATTATTTAACAAAGTGACGTGCCCTTCAGGATGCACTAGGTGCTCCAAGGGTGCCACTCACCTCATTCTATTTCCCTTGCGCGATGTGCACTTCAGGACACACTACGTGCTCCAAGGGTTCCACTCGCCTCTTTTTGTTTTTCTTGCACAATGTTCCCTTCAAGACGCACTCCATGCTCCAAGAGTGCCACTCACCTCTTGACTGACATCCTAGACATCAAAACCCCTGGAGTCAATACTTCGCCAGGTGATCTTGTGGGAGACTAAGGGCCTCTAAGGAATAAGGCCCCTGCCTTATTGCACACCCCTTAGAATCACGGTGAGTGACTGTTGCAATCATCCCTCACAACATCGTGGGTCTTCTCGAGCTAGGTAATCGTTAACCTATAGTTAGAGTTGTAGTGGGAGTGATAGTAGGTTGCGGCATGGTTGTTGTCCACACCTCTCCCTCAACGTCTCTGGTTATTGTGCATGGCCCCTCTACTCCACATGTGAGTCTGTTCGGCAAGCTATCGTCAGCCTGCATCATCAACGGATCATGTCAGAAGTAATATCCATAATCATATCATGTAATCTTATACAAAAATGTCATATATACAACAATCAAACCCCCAATAGTCCACTCCTTGACTCGACCCAGAGTCCAAGGGGTTTCATTGATGTCTTTGCATCCTCTAGGTCCAAAATCCCACACACTTAGGAAAATCAATTCAATAGCACATGTCTATGTCAATACAGCAAGATAACATGTCATCAATTCATAACGCCTCACAATCACAATCAAATTCCCAATAGTATAATAATCTAGATCACTTGCAAGAAAGTGTCCTCAAAGAATAAGTTCACTCAATGCGCACAAGAGTGGTATGTTGCATTTCATCTAGAGCACCTCTCACTCACGGGTGCCATGCCTCGGAAGTTTCTTTAATCATTGATTTTGAGAACTAGTGTTTTTCTCAGTTTGAATCAATGCATCATTTGGATTAAGGGGCCAATTTACAAAACCATGCCTCGGGAGTGGATGTATAATTTGGTCGCCTAGTCCATGCCTAAACAAGCTTGCAACATCTCACAGAACTCAAAAATGTTTCTATGTTGGTCTTTTATTCCATGAGCGGGAATTGGCCAAGAGTTCCCGAAATGGTTTGGGATGCGACTCGCAACTGGGAATAAAACAAAAATGGAGACTCATATTGAAACTCCCGGTTCCAACCCCTCGAAAGTTGATTTTTTCATCGATTTCGATAACTAGTTCTTTTTTCAGTAAGAAGCAATGCAACATTTGGATTTAGGGGTCCAATTTATGAAACCATGCTTCAAGAGAGGATGGACAATGTGGTCACCTATTCCATTCATAAAAAAGCATGCATAATCTCATGGATCTCAAAAGTGTTGCTCCGTTAGGCTTTTATGCCCCAAGGATGAATTGCCAAGAGTCCCCAAAATGGTTTGGGATGCGACTTGAAACTAGGCATAAAATGAAAACCGAGACTCAGATTGAGGAACTGTCGACTCCGATGGATTCCTAAGATATGATTTCAGCTAGAGCACCCCTCACTCTCGGGTGCCATGCCTCGGAAGTTGCTTTACTCGTTGATTTCGAGAACTAGTATTTTGCTTAGTTCGAAGTAAACCAACAGTTGGATTAAGGGGTCCAATTTATGAAACCATACATCGGTAGTGTATGGAAAATTTATTCACCTATTCTACGCCTAAACAATCTTGCAGCAACTCACAGAACTCAAAAATGCTACTCGGTTAGGTTTTTATGCCCTCAAGAAAAATTGGCCAAGAGTCCCCAAAAAGGTTGGGGATGTGACTTGCAACTGGGCATATAATGAATATCGATACTTGTATTGAGGAACCGTTGAATCCAATGGATTCCTAGGATAGGATTTCATTTAGAGCACCCCTCACTCATGGGCTCCATGCCTCAGAAGTTTCATTAATCATTAATTTCGAGAACTAGTGTTTTACTCAGTTTGAAGCAATGCAACATTTGGATTAAGAGGCCAATTTATGAAACCATGCCTCGTGAGTGGATGGATAATTTGGTCACCTATTCCATGCGTAAAAAAATCTTGCAGCATCTCATGGAACTGAAAAATGTTCTTCGTTAGTCTTTTATGCCCTAAGCGGGAATTGGCCAAGAGTCTCCGAAATGGTTTGGGATGCAACTTGAAACTGGAATAAAACGAAAAACTGAGAATTTAATTGAGGAACCATTATCTCTGTTGAATTCCTGCCATATGATTTTAGCTAGAGCACCCCTCACTCCTTGTTTCAAACCCTCAGAAGTTATTTTTTTCATCGATTTCGATAACTAGTGATTTTCTAAGTAAGAAGCAATGCAACATTTGGATTTAGGGGTCCAATTTATGAAACCATGCCTCAAGAGAAGATGGAAAATGTGGTCACCTATTCCATGCCTAAACAAGCATGAAAAATCTCATCGAGCTCAAAAATATTGCTCTGTTAGGATTTTATGCCCGGAGGAGGAATTGTCAAGAGTCCCCGAAATGGTTTGGGATGCGACTTGCAACTAGGTAGAAAATAAAAACCGAGACTTGGATTGAGGAACTGTTGACTCCAATGGATTCCTAGAATAGGATTTAAGCTAGATCACCCCTCACTCCTGGGTTCCATGCCTCGTAAGTTTATTTACTCATCGATTTTGAGAACTAGTGTTTTGTTCAGTTTGAAGCCAACTAACATTTGGATTAAGGGGTCCAATTTATGAAACCATGCCTCGAGAGTGGATGGAAAATACAGTCACCTAGTCCACACCTAAATAATCTTGCATCATCTCATGAAACTCAAAAATGTTGCTCCGTTAGGTTTTTATGCCGTTAGGTGCAATTGGCCAAGAGTCGTTGAAATGGTTTGGGATACGACTTGCAACTGGCCATATAAAGAATATCAAGACTCGTATTGAGGAAACGTTGACTCTGATGGATTCTTGGTATAGGATTTCATCTAGAAAACCTCTCACTCATGGGTGCCATGCCTCAGAATTTGCTTTAATCATTGATTTCGGGAACTAGTATTTTTCTCAGTTTGAAGGAATGCATCATTTGGATTAAGGGGCCAATTGATGAAACCATGCCTAAGGAGAAGATGGTTAATTTGGTCACCTAATCCATGCTTAAATAAGTTTGCATCATCTCACAGAACTCAAAAATGTTTCTACGTTAGGATTTTATGCCCTGAGCGGGAATTGGCCAAGAGTCCCCAAAATGGTTTGGGATGCGACTTGCAACTGGGCATAAAATGAAAACCGAGACTCGGATTAAGGAACCATCATCTTTGTTGGATTACTAGCATAGGAGTTTAGCTAGATAACCCCTCACTCCCGGTTCCAACCCCTCGAAAGTTGTTTTTTTCATCGATTTCGATAACTAGTGCTTTTCTCAGTAAGAAGCAATGCAACATTTGGATTTAGGGGTCCAATTTATGAAACCATGCCTCGAGAGTGGATGGACAATGAGGTCACCTATTCTATTCCTAAACAAGCATGAAAAATTTCATGGAGCTCAAAAATGATGCTCCTTTAGGATTTTATGCCCCGAGGAGGAATTGCCAAGAGTCCCCAAAATGGTTTGGGATGCGACTTGCAACTGGGCATAAAAATGAAAACAAAGACTCATATTGAGGAACCATCAACTCTGATGGATTCATGGGATAGGATTTCAGCTAGAGCACCCCCCACTCTTGTATACAACCCCTCAGAAGTAGTGGACAATTTTGCATGGAGGCATTTCTCCCGGACCTCTTCATGAAAGATTGTGAATCTATGGTACATGTACAAATATGTGAGATGTGGGTTTATGATAATATTTTGAATTCTCCAATAACATTCTCCATTGACCTTGTGTAAACCATTCCATTTGGTGTTTGTTGCACTAAGTGCAAAGAATAATGTTGGAGAATTATAAGACGTAAGTTATTTATGAGCTATTTGTTACCTCTTTATTACCTTTTATTTTAATTGTATCCATATATTGTATTGCTCAAATGAGGAATTAACCCGAAACTGATGCCATTAGACACAAACTCAATCCTAAGTCCAACTAAGGAGAAAAAACAACACATGCTAATTAATCTAGTATTCAAGCATGCAAACAAACCTTCTCACAAAGAAGCACTAGTTGGTGATGGAATCCAACATCGCAGAATCGATGCATGAAGGGGATGAGTTTCGGTAGGTGGGAAAGTTAACACCCTGGTGAAAGTTTCCTCACCGAGCAGTGGGAAAACCTCCGAGGAGTCCGAGTGAGTTTAGCCAACGTCGATCCCAGGTACAACACCACCTTCCATGTGTTGTCACCTTGTGTAAGAAGTCTAAAATATTATGGCCTCTATGGTACCACCTACTATACCAAATCGGAGGGAGGACAGTTGACAGTCGACACCAAGACCAACAAAGAAGGGTTGATTACTCTAAGGACCCCAATGCGACCTCGTGATTGACCGTTGTGTTAGAAGGGCTTCCCAAAGTCAGTGATATAGAAATTGGATTTCACTCCCTAACTCAAGGCTTTATGTTTGTTTAACATCTTTGGAAATTTATTCTCACAATCATATTCCAAATCCCTACACCTAAGCTAAGATGAGTTTGAAGAGCCCTAGAAAAGTTGATAGATAAATTTTAATTATCGCTTGAATTTAGGTTGTTGTTACTCAAAGGAGTGGTCGTGAAACTGATGTCATTTTTACTTGACTCTTTAAACCATGCAAGAGGAAAATGAAATGCAAGAAATTCAACTTCGATGAAAACTAGCTATGGGAAGGAGCAAGAGGTTTTAAGAAAAGAAATATTTTTTTGATAGATTACTATGTGTGAAGTACTGGAAAATGACGCAAATTTTAAAAATACCATGCAAATGTCATAGTTAACATAGTACACCTATACAACATTGAATCAAATGGCATCATTTCTAAGATAATAAACTTTTATGATTATAGAGACCACCATACACATCTTGAATAGTCATAAGGATCACAGGGGCTTCACCTTGTTGACCAAGAAATTATCACGTAATTCATTCATAAAGGGGGGTTTTAAATTATTAACCCACATGTTGTGAATATATGTTGTGAACGCAACATACATTCCACATTTTCATGCAACTCCATCCATTCCTACATTATGCATCATCCAACTTCCATTGCTTGAAGAGGTGGAAGAACTAGAAGGGGATGAAGCTTATAGACCAAAAGACTCCCAATGGGAATGTGTGGTTCAATCCTAAATGAACCAATAATAAAGAAGGTTCTTTTTAATGTCTTTTTGTTATTATGTTCAATTTTAGTGCTCTAAGCTACAGTACAGGGTTTAAGGCCTTCAACAAAACCTTCTTTGCAAGTTTGGCCAAAATCCTATTATTTTTCCTTAGAAAGTTTTATGCGTGTTGAGCTAAGAATTTTGTGAAGGGAATTTCATATATTTGCACTTTACACTTTGCATATACAAGAAAAAGGATAAGGAAAAAGGGTGACATGATGTGGATGCACATAGCAGAAATCACATAAAAATTAAGGGGCTATGTTAAGTGCAAAGGAAAGTGAAGTGGAGTGTTGATGTGGAGCTATATACCAATGTGGATTCAAATGTATAGACTATGGGGTTTGAAAGAAAAGAGGCCTTCCCTCAACACTTCACATTAGTACTACTGTGGGGAAACAATAATCTCAGTGACTAGGAGGAGGTACAACTACACCCTCTGCAATTTGATTGAGTGAAAACTAATAACTATGGATGTAAATATCTTGAAAACAATTTCTTGTGAGTTCTCTTAGATTCCCTGGAGGAAACAAACAATTGGAGGAGGTAATAAAGAGGTAGGTTAGTCATTAATGAAGGGGATTTGAATTTCAAAACATTATTGGAGCAAAGGGATTTTGCAAATTTGGCATTGAAAAAGATGGAAATATTGGGAGGTTAAGGGTGTCGCAACAAAAATACCAAGGACCAAGAAGGATAAATATATTCCTATATTGAAAGGAGGAAGAGGATTTTGAGTTTGTATCCCAAAGGGTGTAATGATATCAAAAGTATCACAATGGCCTCATATAATTGGGATGACCTCCATCAAGTGTACAAGGCGCTTCCTCAACATCCTCGAAAGGAAAAAGGCTCAATCCAAGTCATATACATTCCAGGTACATCGTCTAAAGTAAGATACAAGTGACCCAATGTAAGTATCAATTCAGGGGCATGTACACAATTCCAATACAATATAAGAAGTGATTCATGTCAAATTTAAATTCCATTAGTTGGATAACATTAAGCATGATCTTCAAAATTCACAATAATTCATAGAATCCATGTAATTTTTCAAGTTTAGGTAAGGTAGGGTTATCATTTTCCCCTATTACATATGCCAATACCTAGGGAAGGCAAGGATACTAGCTTTGTCACCTCTCTTGGTGATTACAAATAGCACAATCATCATGGTGTCAAGGTTGACCTTGAGATCAACAAGAGTGGCTTGAATTGGTAGGGGTAGGGGTCTTCTTGCTCTTGGTGTGGGTGAACCATCCTATAAGTATCCTTTATTTGCACTTTATTTCATTTTTTTTAATGTGTGTGGATGATGAGTGTTCTACATCATCGAGGCTTTGTGTGGTGGGTGGTTTGGAAAGGATCCAATAGACTTGTAATCGCTTCATTATGGGCATGTTCTAGAGATATAAGTATTTGTTGTATGGTTATTTCTACAAGTAAGTAGTGCCTTGTCCCATGAGAGCAATTCGGGCATTTATTCTTTTATTCTTTTATTTAAGATACATTAATGATAGGATTTAACAAGGGAACAATCTTGTTCTACAATCATAATGCACTCATTTTCCTACTCGAGAAAATGTAGGGTAGAAGGAAATTCATAAAAAATTGGATCACTTCAATAACAATCCTATATACATGTGTATGAGATGATTGAACTAATGAGATTGTTGAGTTTATTCCTGTTATAAACCCAACACATGAGGTACAACTTGAGAGAAATGATTACCAATAAGTTGTCTTGACCAAGGATCTATGTTGATCTATATCATGGAAAAGTAGTACACAAGTCTATTATCTAGTATTCGCACTATTGATTGCTAAATTATGAGAAAGTACCAATAAATGTTTTTTGTATGTATATGTTTGAACATTTTAATTTTGAATTTTGAATGTAATACCATTTTGACGCATGGCACTTTTGTTTTGTAATTTTTGAATTTTAGATGCCCAGAAAATTCTCTAAGATCAAGATATACTATTCATGTATATTCCATAAAGATACGTCACAACATATGGTGCTATGTGAAATAGAAACATCTGGCTAATAGGGAAATGTACCCAGAAAAAAATATATCCAAATAGGGTAGTGTACTTAGAGAAAGGTCTAGATAAACTCATTGTTCTTATGTGACTCGGACCTCCTTCAAGGTCAGTGACTATTTTGGTTGAGTTTGAATATTGTTGGAATGCAGTTGCAAGGGTTTGATCGTTGTTCCGCACACATGTAGTGTAGATTTGCGGGATATATTATTTAGAGGAAACCATTCTTTGCACAACTAAATTCTTATGAGTGTAGGTTAATATGGTTATAGGACTAGGTTGAATAGGAAACAATAGAAACCTCATTGTCCCTGGAATATTGAGTTTCCTTATTATTAGATTTGGAAAGATCCTTACGCCTTTTGAAACAATTCTTCTCAACATGGTTTGACTTTCCTCATTTTTACAGGTCGCAAAGACTGATTAGAGGGCCTGATCCATACAACAGCAAAGTCAAAGGGTATGTGGTGTGTTCTAGAGCAGATGACAATGACTTGAAATATATGAACACATTACATGGACAAAATAATTATCCACTAGGTTTACCATTGTTATGTGCCACACTTCATCTCTACTCTTTCAGAAATATTGCCCCGAGGGTTCTTTATGGTATTGATTCATGGGTTTTAAAGCTTGAAAATGGAAGGAGGAAACTAGGTATATAAGAAACATCATTAACATTTGTCTCATGAAAAGAGTGAGGCATCTCTGGTCATGGAAATCTACCTTTCCTTGTGTCATTTCTAGGGTTGAGGCACTTAACCTCTTTCTCCACTTTACGCGCCCTCTTTCTCCTCTATTCGCGACCTCTCTCTCCTAGTTTGTCCACACCCTATTCTTTATCCTCTCTCTGTGGCTTATTTCTCCATCTATGGCTGGTTTGATGTCCTAGTGGGCCTAATGGCTAAGAACATGTGTTTTCTCCTAAGAGGTCACAAGTTCAAATCTAGAGGTGTGTAGGGTATGTATACCTCCGTAGAATTTACAAGTCAAATAACTGAGCAGAGGGGACCCCTTGTCCCACAAACAAGGGGGCCTCATACAATAATTTGGTGTTTACCTTGTTATTAGAGCTAAATTTGAACAGGGATTTTGTTTATCTTGTTGATATTGACATCCTTTTGTATGGGATGGTCAATGACAATGGTTAGTGCGACCTAGAAGGCAGATTGAAAACATTATGGGTTAAAAATATTTGATCAATGTATTTTCGTATAAGATGCATAGGAATAAAAATTTAGTTGATTTACCAAAAGAATGAATTTATGTATTTGCAAAAAAATAAATTATAAATATTTTTATTCACCAAATTTCATCTCATTTTTTAAATATCTTTTCCTTTCATTAATATTGGTGTAGAGTATAACAATCACAAACTAAACCCAATTAACACCCAAATTTTTGTTGTTACCACTTATTAGTAATAGTTTTGTGTGCAAAGTGACCAAACACTCTTATAATAACAAGTAAAACAATGAATCAACTAAAATTCCATTATTTCTTACTAACGACAAATAGTATTGTTGGATGGTTTGCCAAAATCATTCTACTTCTTTGAATGGCATGAACTAGGGAAGAAAATGTTTTTTGGGATGGAAATGTGGTCTATATATTAACATAGTCAAGAGAAGTATTATAGAGGCATGTAAGCATATCACCTCAAGTGTGCTAAAGATGACCTTGAGTCCTCTCCTTGGGCTCCTACTTCACTTTAGGTTCTTTAATCTAACAACATTTTTAGGATTCCTTTCATCATCATTTTGACAACTTAACTATAGGTGACCTTGAATCCTCTCCTTGGGATACTACTTGACTTTAGGTTCTTTTTATCTAACAACATTTTAGGTTTCCTTCCATTCTCATTTTGACAATGTAACCATAGGTGAAGGAAATATAGAGACAGAATTTCAACAACATAATGATAGGGAAATGAATACATGGGATTGGTGCAAGTGGACAACTTCATCCAAGGGAAGTACTAGTGGGTGAAAATGCGAAGAAGAGTAACACTTTTTGGAAAGAAGCTTGTGAAGAAATGCGATATTTATTGTTTGAATAAAGAAAATAGTCATTGAAATATCTTGATTGAAAGTTAAATAGTATTTTGGATGAGTTAAAATTCTTGGTCGAAACATTTTAAAATGTCGCAAAAAAGAGTTATGATTCTCCCCCTAGATTCTTGGTCAAGGGTTATGATTCTACCCCTGGATTCTTGGTTGAAAATATTTAAACTCTCAATCGAAAATATTATCAACTATTGATTGAGAGTTTTTATGTCATAAATGAGGCTGAAACAATTGATCATGCCCTATTTCCAAATTTCGACCAAAGAAAATACTACAGTGCATTGCATCATAATATAAGCCCTACAATCCTTGCAAACCATGTAACACCATTCAAATTAGACACAATATTCTTGCAACGAATTAGTTGTACTATTGACGAACTTTTTTTCGTTGATAGTATAGCAAATTCGTCGCAAGATTATTTACATTCATCTCTCTTGCGCCGATATCAAATGATGCCTGGATTCATTTCATATTTGGTTTATCAACTTGAAATTAAAATTTAATACTTTGCAAGCTAGCTCGACCTTGAGTCAAATACAAATATGAAATTTGGAATCATTAACATATCTACTATAACATATGAAAAATAGGGTTTATGGTTTACATCATGAATTGGTGATGGAATAAAGTGGGTGTGTCAGTCAAATTTGAGTCCAGACACCCTCCCATATAGTTATGGCACGAAAATAGTCTATCCATGTCAACTTTCAGTGCATACAGAAACCGTTTGAAAAAATTTCCTTGTTGGCCCCATTCACATGAGGTCACTGTTGTAGGTGTCTAGTCCTGGTACAATTTTCATTCCTTGTTCCTTTTTATGTGTTCATCATTCCTCGATCCTTGTTCCTTGTTACTTGTTTCTTGACCATGGTGTATTTCCCAATATCCATTATTTTTGTACAAAACAGACTAATGCCATGAAATATCCCACACAAAGACCAAATTAATATCTGCTACATAAGTCTTTTGTCTTTTTTCAAGGACTATGTAACAAATCTCAATTCTAAGAAGATTCAAATAGGACCTAAGAACCTTAAGTTCTTTCCTTAAACATGGGTGACATAACACTATCATTCAATAGTCAAATTGTTACATTTCATTGTCAGGGATCATGTGAACTGAGGGCTTGATCCACCATAAAGGAAACATAGAAATAATATTTGTCTTATGAACAATATATGGTACTATCCATTTTGAGGTTTGGCATAGAGATTGTTCTTATAGATTACACTACATTGCACAGTAATATAATCCCTACAATCCTTGCAAACCATGTAACACCATTCAAATTAGACACAATATTCTTGCGACGAATTAACTAAACTTATATCGACGAAATTCTTTCGTCGATAGTATAGAAAATTCATCATAAGATTATTTATGTGTATCTCTCTTGCAACGATATCAAATGATTCTTGGATTCATTTCATATTTGGTTTATCAACTTTAAATTAAAATTTGATACTTTGCAAGCTGGTTGGACCTTGAGTCAAATACAAATATGAAATTTGGAATCATTAACATATCTATTAGAACATATGAAAAATAAGGTTTATGGTTTACATGATGATATGATGATGGAAGAAAGAGTGTGTGTGAGTGAAATTTTAGTCCAGAAACCCTCCCATGTTGTTAAGTCATGTGAATAGTCTATCCATGTCAACTTTCAATGCATACAGATACAGTTTGAAAATTTTCAACGTTGGCCCCATGCACATGTCACTGTTGCCCGCCTCTAGTATTCTTATGGTCTTGATTAAACAATAAATGAAAAAGAGTGATTTTTAAGAACAAATATGACACATATGCATTGTATATACATTAATGTAGAACCTGCAAGAAAATTGAATAAATACTGACAAGAACTTAAAACTTGCGTCAACAAAAATGTGTACTTTGAAAGAAAATTAGGGTTTATGGTTTACATGATGAATTGATGATGGAAGAAAGTGGGTGTGTCAATCAAATTGGAGTCCAAAAACCCTCCCATATCATTAATTCATGCGAATAGTCTATCCATGTCAAATTTCAGTGCATACACAAACCGTTTGAAAACAATTCAACATTGGTCCCATTCACATGAGGTCACGGTTGTAGGTGTCAAGTCCTGGTACAATTTTCGTTCCTTGTTCCTAGTTATGTGTTTCTCACTCCTTGATCATTGTTACTCCTTCCTTGACCATGGTGTAGTCCCCAAGATCCATTATTTTTGTATAAAATGTACTAATGGCATAAAATGTCCCACACAAAGAACAAATTAATATCCGTTGCATAAGTCTTTTTTCTTTTTTCAAGGACTATGTAATGAATCTCAATTCTAAGAAGATTCAAATAGGACCTAAGAACCTTCAGTTCTTTCCTTAACCATGGGTGACATAACACTATCACTCAATAGTGAAATTGTTACATTTCATTGTCAGGCATCATGTGTACTGAGGACTTGAGCCACCCCAAAGGAAACATATAAAGAATATTTGTCTTATGAACAAGATATGGTACTATCCATTTAGAGGTTTGGCATAGAGATTGTTCTTATAGAATACACTACATTTCACCATAATATAAGACCTACATGCCTTGCAAACCATGTAACACCATTCAAATTAGACACAATATTCTTGCAACAAATTAACTATACTTATATCGACGAACTTTTTTCGTCGATAGTATAGCAAATTCGTCGCAAGATTATTTACATTCGCCTCTCTTGAGACGATATCAAATGATTCTTGGATTCATTTCATATTTGGTTTATCAACTTGAAATTAAAATTTGATACTTTGCAAGCTAGTTGGACCTTGAGTCAAATACAAATATCAAATTTGGAATCATTAACATATCTACTAGAACATATGAAAAATAGGGTTTATGGTTTACATGATGATATGATGATGGAAGAAAGAGTGTGTGTGAGTGAAATTTGAGTCCATAAATACTCCCATATCATTAAGACATGCGAATATTCTATCCATGTCAAATTTCAATGCATACAGATACAGTTTGAAAAAATTTCAACGTTGGCCCCATTCACATGTCACCGTTGCCCGCCTTTAGTATTTTTATTGTGTTGATTAAATAATCAATGAAAAAAATGGAATTTTCATCACAACTATGACACATATGCATTGTATATACATTAATGTAGAATCTAGAAGAAAAATGAAGAAAGATTGATGAGAACTTAAAATTACGTCAACCAAAATGTGTACTTTCAAAGAAAATTAGGGTTTATGGTTTACATGATGAATTGATGATCGAAGAAAGTGGGTGTGTCAGTACAATTCGATTCCAAAAACCCTCCCATATCATTAAGTCATGTGAATATTCTATCCATGTCAAATTTCAGTGCATATAGAAACTGTTTGAAAAACTTTCGACATTGGCCCCATTCACATGAGGTCACTATTGTCGATGTCTAGTCCCGATATAATTTTTGTTTCTTGTAACTTGTTATGTGTTCCTTCTTCCTCATTCCTCATTCCTTATTCCTTGTTACTCTTTCCTTGACCATGGTGTAGTCCCTAAGATCCATTATTTTTGTACAAAACATACTAATGGAATAAAATGTCCCACACAAAGACCAAATTAATATCCGCTACATAAGTCTTCTGTCTTTTTTCAAGGAATATGTAATGAATCTCAATTATAAGAAGATTCAGATAGGACCTAAGAACCTTAAGTTATTTCCTTAACCATGGGTGATATAAAAATATCATTCAATAGTCAAATTGTTACATTTCATTGTCAGGCATTGTACTGAGGGCTTGAGCCACCACAAAGGAAACATACAAAGAATATGTGTCTTATGAAAAAGATATGGTACTATCCATATTGAGGTTTGGAATAGAGATTGTTCTTATAGACTACACTACATTGCAACATAATATAATCCTTACACTCATTGCAAACCATGTAACACCATTCAAATTAGACACAATATTCTTGTGATGAATTAACTATACTTATATCGACAAACTACTTTCGTCGATAGTATAGAAAATTTGCTGCAAGATTATTTACATTTCTCTCTCTTGCGACGATATAAAATGATGCTTGGATTCATTTAATATTAGGTTTATCAACTTGAAATTAAAATTTGATACTTTGCAAGCTAGATGGACCTTGAGTCAAATACAAATATGAAATTTTGAATCATTAACATATCTACTAGAACATATGAAAAATAGGGTTTATGGTTTACATGATGAAATGATGATGGAATAAAGAGTGTGTGTGAGTGAAATTTGAGTCCATAAAGCCTCCCATATCATTAATTCATGTGAATAGTCTATCCATGTCAAATTTCAATGCATATAGATACAGTTTGAAAAAATTTCAACATTGGCCCCATTCACATGTCACTGTTGCCCGCCTCTAGTATTTTTATGGTGTTGATTAAACAATAAAAAAAAAGAGATATTTTCCATCATAAATATGACACATATACATTGTATATACATTAATGTAGAACCTAGAACAAAAATGAATAAAGATTGACGAGAACTTAAAAATTGCGTCAACCAAAATGTGTACTTTGAAAGAAAATTAGGGTTTATGGTTTACATGATGAATGGATATTGGAATAAAGTCGTTTTGTAAATCAAATGTGAGTCCAAAAACTCTCCCGTATCATTAAGGCATGCGAATAGTCTATCCATGTCAAATTTCAGTGCATACATAAATTGTTTGAAAAAATTTCAGCATTGGCCCCATTCACATGAGGTCACTGTTCTCGGTGTCTGGTCCTGGTACAATTTATACTCTTTGTTCCATGTTATTTGTTCCTCATTCCTCATTCCTCGTTCCTTGTTCCTTTTTATTCATTCCTTGACAATGGTGTAGTCCCTAAGATCCATTACTTTTGTACAAAACATACTAATGGCATAAAATGTCCCACACAAAGACCAAATTAATATCCGCTACATAAGTCTTTTGTTGTTTTTCAAGGACTATGTAACGAATCTCAATTCTAAGAAGATTCAAATAGGGCCTAAGAACCTTAAGTTATTTATTTAACCATGGGTGACATAACACTATCATTCAATAGCCAAATTTTTACATTTCATTGTCATGCATCATATGTACTGAGGGCTTGAGCCACCACAAAGGAAACATGCAAAGAATATTTGTCTTATGAACAAGATATGGTACTATCCATTTTAAGGTTTGGCATAGAGATTGTTTTTATAGAATAAACTACATTGCACCATAATAAAATCCATACACACCTTCTAAACCATGTAACACCATTCAAATTAGACACAATATTCTTGCGAAGAATTAACTATACTTATATCGAAGAATGTTTTTCATCAATAGTATAGCAAATTCATTGCAAGATTATTTACATTCGTCTCTCTTACAACGATATCAAATGATTCTTGGATTCATTTAATATTTTTTTTATCAACTTCAAATTAAAATTTGATACTATGCAAGCTAGCTAGACCTTGAGTCAAATACAAATATGAAATTTGGAATCATTACCATATCTACTAGTACATATGAAAAATAGGGTTTATGGTTTACATGATGATATGATGATGGAAGAAAGAGTGTGTTTGAGTGAAATTTGAGTCCAAAAACCCTCCCATATCATTAAGGCATGTGAGTAGTCTATCCATGTCAAATTTCAATGCATATAGATACAGTTTGAAAAAATTTCAATGTTGGCCCCATTCACATGTCATTGTTGCCCGCCTCTAGTATTTTTTTGGTGTTGATTAAAAATAAACAAAAAAGGGATTTTTCATCAAAAATATGACATAGATACATTTTATATACATTAATGTAGAACCTGGAAGAAAAATGAATAAATACTAACAAAAACTTAAAACTTGCGTCAACCAAAATGTGTACCTTGAAAGAAAATTAGGGTTTATGGTTTACATGATGAATTGATGATGGAAGAAAGTGGGTGTTTCAGTAAAATTTGAGTCCATAATCCCTCCCATATCATTAAGACATGTGAATAGTCTATCCATGTCAAATTTCAGTGCATACAAAAACTGTTTGAAAAAATTTCAACATTGGTCCCATTCACATGAGGTCATTGTTGTCAGTCTCTAGTCCTGGTACAATTTTTGTTCCTTGTTCCTTGTTCTGCATTCCTTGTTCCTTGTTCCTCAATCCTTGTTCCTCATTCCTTTTTATTTTTTACTCATTCCTTGACCATCGTGTAGTCCCCAAGATCCATTATTTTTGTACAAAACATACTAATGGCATAAAATGTCCCACACAAAGACCAAATTATTATCAGCTTCATAAGTCTTTTCTCTTTTTTCAAGGACTATTTAATAAATCTCAATTATAAGAATATTCAAATAGGACCTAATAACCTTAAGTTATTTCCTTAACCATGGGTGACATAACACTATCTTTCAATAATCAAATTGTTACATTTCATTGTCAGGCATCGTGTCTACTAAGGGCTTAAGCCACCACAAAGGAAACATACAAAGAATATTTGACTTCTGAACAAGATATGGTACTATCTATTTTGAGGTTTGGAATAGATATTTTCCTATAGAATACACTACATTACACCATAATATAATCCCTACACTCCTTGAAAACCATGTAACACTATTCAAATTAGACACAATATTCTTGCAATGAATTAACTATACTTATATCGACGAACTTTTTTCGTCGATAGTATAGCAAATTTGTCACAAGATTATTTACATTCGTCTCTCTTGCAACGATATCAAATGATGCTTGGATTCATTTAATATTTGGTTTATCAACTTGAAATTAAAATTTGATACTTTGCAAGCTAGTTGGACCTTGAGTCAAATACAAATATGAAATTTGGAATCATTAACATATCTACTAGAACATATGACAAATAGGGTTTATGGTTTACATGATGATATGATGATGGAAGAAAGAGTTTGTTAGAGTGAAATTCGAGTCCAGAAACCCTCCCATATCGTTAAGTCACGTGAATAGTCTATCCATGTCAAATTTCAATGCATATAGATACAGTTTGAAACAATTTCAACGTTGGCCCCATTCACATGTCACTGTTTCCCGCGTCTAGTATTTTTATGGTGTTGATTAAACAATCAACAAAAAAGAGGGATTTTTCATCACAAATATGACAAAAATAAATTTTATATACATTAATGCAGAACCGAGAAGAAAAATGAAGAAAGACTGACGAAAACGTAAAACTTGTGTCAACCAAAATGTGTACTTGGAAAGAAAATTAGGGTTTATGGTTTACATAATGAATGAATGATGTAAGAAAGTGGGTGTGTCAGTAAAATTTGAGTCCAGAAACCCTCCAATGTCGTTATGGCATGTGAATAGTCTATCCATGTCAAAATTCAGTGCATACAAAAACTGTTTGAAAAAATTTCAAAGATGGCGCCATTCACATGAGGTCACTGTTGTCGGTGTCTAGTCCTGGTACAATTTTCATTCCTTGTTCCTTTTTCTATGTTACTCATTCCTTGTTCCTTGTTACTCATTCCTTGACCGTGGTGTAGTCCCCAATATCCATTATTTTTGTACAAAACACACTAATGGTATAAAATGTCCCACACAAAGACCAAATTAATATCTGCTACATAAGTCTTTTGTCTTTCTTCAAGGACTATGTAACGAATCTCAATTATAAGAATATTCAAATAAGACCTAAGACCCTTAATTTATTTCCTTAACCATGGGTGACATAACACTATAATTCAATAGTCAAATTGTTACATTTCATTATCAGGCATCATGTGTACTGAGGGCTTGAGCCACCACAAAGGAAACATACAAAGAATATTTGTCTTATGAACAAGATATAGTAGTATACATTTTGAGGTTTGGATAGAGATTGTTCATATATAATACACTACATTGAACCATAATATAATCCCTACACTCCTTGCAAACCATGTAAAACCATTGAAATTAGACACAATATTCTTGCGATGAATTAACTGTATTTATATCGACAAACTTTTTTCGTCGATAGTATAGAAAATTCATCGCAAGATTATTTACATTTGTCTCTCTTGCGACGATATCAAATGATGTTTGGATTCATTTCATATTTGGTTTATCGACTTGAAATTAAAATTTGATACTTTGCAAGCTAGTTGGACCTTGAGTCAAATACAAATATGAAATTTGGAATCATTAACATATCTACTAGAACATATGAAAAATAGGGTTTATGGTTTACATGATGGTATGATGATGGAAGAAAAAGTGCGTGTGAGTGAAATTTGAGTCAAGAATCCCTCCCATATCATTAAGGCATGCAAATAGTCTATCCATGTCAAATTTCAATGCATAGAGATATAATTTGAAAAAAATTTAACGTTGGCCCCATTCACATGTCATTGTTGCCCGCCTCTAGTATTTTTATTGTGTTGATTAAAAAATCAATGAAAAAAAGAGATTTTTCATCACAACTATAATAAAGATACATTGTATATACATTAATGTAGAACCTGGAAGAAAAATGAAGAAGGACCAACGAAAACTTGAAACTTGCATCAACCAAAATGTCCACCTTGAAATAAAATTAGGGTTTATGGTTTACATGATGAATTGATGATGGAAGAAAGTGGGTGTGTCAGTCAAATTTGAGTCTAGAAAAACTCCCATATCGTTAAGGCATGTGAATATTCTATCCATGTAGAAACTGAAAGAAAACTGAAGAAAGACTGATGCAAACTTAAAACTTGTGTCAACCAAATTGTGTACTTTGAAAGAAAATTAGGGTTTCAAAAAAAATTCTATAGAAATGAAAAACATGTTCATCAAAACTTCGTTGATGCATGAAATACTGTGACAACAATATGGATGAAATCTTATACGATCATGATGGTATAAAAATGAAAGAGCATCTCTTGGTTTCAAGAATAATTTATCCTCTATTGAACAAGGCCAACCATGTGAAGGTGGATGCTCATATGGCCCCTCTACCCCCCCCGCACATCACTCTCAATTGATCCCCAAAACCCAATCTATAAAATAGAAAATAATCAAAAGCAACCTCCTATTAAGATTCATGCATACAAACTACAAAAACAAAAAAATAATGAAGGTACATGAAATTATGTGTTTCTAAATGATATTTTTAATCTACCACGTACTTTAGTATATTGGCAACTATTTTCAGGTTTCAAATAATAATTAAACAACATGTAACATAGGATATAAAAGCATCGCATAAAACTTAAAAACATGTAATTAACCCATGACATTATAAGTAAATTATTTTAAGAGAATAATGCATACAAATTAAAATATTATATAGTCACATACCTAATCCAACCTCAACATCTTTGTAATCATCCTTATTTTGTATCTTGATCTTCTTCATCAAACTCAACATCTGTATCATCATTCGGTTCTAAAATGATGTTGAAAGGATTGATGATATCATCACCATCATCAATGTCATTTTCGAGAATATTTTCATCGACATCATCATCAAGAATTGCATTATTGTCTCCTATGCATGGATCGTGATCTTCTTCGTCTTCTTCATCTGTTGACCCTCCATGATATTTCATCTCTGTGTGATCTGTCGAATCATCTTCTTGATCTTCAATATCATCTTCTTACTGTAAAGGAGTATACTTAATTGGCTTTCCTCTTGGATCATATCTAACAACAAATGTCCAATCCCTTTCACCTAGAACATTTGAGTAGAAGACTTGTTCACATTGGCTTGGAAAAACATAGCAATCATGTCCTGTTTCAAACACCATTGTTTTAATCATTGGAAATCCACTGGCATGTTGAATAACAGTTCTTTCCTCGTTGCGTTCATGCATTTGTAACCTATACCATTTGACATCGAAAAAAACTAATTTGAAGTAATTAAAGTCACACTCAAGTATATCATTTAAATATCCATAGTATCTATTTTTAGATTCTTAGGGATGTTTGTCACTCCTAGAGGAAACATTAGTGACCTGGAATACTATAGTTATCCCACTATCATAATTTTTCCTAGTTTCATCCAATTGTTTGATGCAAAATTTACGACCATTTCACCACATAGCCTTGTGGTGTTTCAACTGCAATATGTCATATATATAAAATATGCATTATCAATTAATAAATTAACATATATTTATATAACTTTGAAAGTATCTAAAAAATACAATACACATGTAGTCACATTAATATAATATAAAATAACTGAATAAAATGGGTGAATTTGCTTACATGTCCATCTTTCAAACCACATGCTAAATCAATTTCACTTTGCGTAATAGTGGCATCTATGTTACAACGAGCTTCTCTAACCAATTTAGACAGTCATTGCCATGATAACCTACCTCCATTATGTTGTTTACATCTTTCAATCCATACATTCATCCAGTCAAGATTATTTGCAATGTATAAATGCAGTGCATCCCACTCTTGAGCAACTAAATAAATAAAACATAATTCACCAATATTAAATATTAGTTATAACTTCCAATATGCAGGTAATTATAAATATTTATAATTATGAAATAAATTATATTAATATATTAATGAGTATGATCATATACACAAAAAATGAAACTTTATATGTATTATTAATATAAATTTTCACAATTATTAATATATTACCTCTCATTTTTTTCATTCTACCTTGCCCTAACAGATGCTCCTAATCTTCAAATTTTTTGATGGAGTTCACATCCCAAATGCGATCCACTGCATGCATAGTTGGCGTTGCTAATTTGGGAAGATATTGACTAATATACACCATGGATTGATATACCATATATCCCTCCACCATAGAATCCTTAGGACGTGCTCTTTGTCTAACCAACGACTTCAATGATTTCAAGTGCCTCTCCACCATCCACATTGACCTTGTGTGAACAGGTCCACAAATTTCAATCTCCTCAACTTGGTGTATGAGGTAGTGTTTTTGTGCATTGAAAAATGTTGGAGGTATATACTTTTTCATTTTACACATTAGACGATGAATTTCTCTCTTCCAATACTTTATATCATCTTCATGGATTTCTTTCAATGAAAACCATCTACATGAGATCATGACACAAGAAAATAACATGTTTCAACATAACATAATATAATATATTACATTATAAGTAAAACTCGTGTCATTAAGTACAATAATTTGAAAGAACATTTTGCATATAAATCACAACTACTTACCTCATGTATTTTCCAAGATCATATATAACTTGTTCGACATTGTTGTCAAAGTCATTTGGGATAGATATATGTATAACATACTGTAACAAAAAAATGAATCATTATTTGTTTCGACCAAAGTAGACAAGAAAAAATAAAAAAAATAAAATATGTAGAAGGACTATATATATATATGTATGTATGTATGTATGTATGTATGTATGTATGTATGTATACCAAAATTATTACCTTAATGAAGGTATGCCAATCATGTGTTTTTACCCCACAAAATTCACCTTTCTTCGTTAAGATATTATTTATGTTTGAAGCAAAACCTATAGGAAATTTAATTCTTTGAATGACCTCTTTTACATCATTGCTTTGTTGCTCAGTTAAAAACCATGGAAGGTTATTTCAGTCTAGCACTCCATCTGATCTATTTGAATATCAGATTACACTTCTCATTGCATGATTGGATTCTTGAATGTCAATACAAATTTTGACAATTTTCTCTTTGTCCCTCCTACCATCTATGATTCACCATAACGTTTTAGTCACATTCTTCCTAATATGCATTGTATCAAACAAATGAGCTATTTTTAGCTCCTCATAGTAGGGAAACCTCATGAATTGAGCGGGATAACATTTCATTTCTTGTGGAAGCCCATTATTAATGCCATCATGTTGATTGTGGCCTTCATGAAGAATAAAAGAAATCACAAAAATAATTATCAAATACGGTAAAATAAATTAAATGATTGAAATAAACATTCAAAGCATTACATGATCTACGATACATTATGAAATTGAGTACCTTGATGATTTCTATTATATTCCAACCTCCATAGGTGAGGCATCATTCTTCGTGGTTTTAAATTAGTCTCTTCTTTCCCATTGAAAAGATGTTTTTCAGTAGTACGATACCTATGGTTCTTAGGAAGAAGGTTCCTATACTCATCAAACACCATCTTTCTTAAAAAAATTGAATGATGATACGTCATCTTAGGGCCACAAACTAGACATGAAAATTTACCCTTTGTTTGAATACCTACAATAAATGGATTAATGTCAATTATACGATGAGATTATTTAAAAATTAAACATGCACCATGATAACGTTAAAAAATTATATAGTATTAAAGAGCAATATTAGAATGATACATACCAAAAAAATGTGTTAGTCCAGGGGCATCATGAATTGTTCATAAAATTATTCCACAGAATTTAAATTTCTTCTCCCCGATTGGTTTACATATGTCATACATTGTGATGTCAACCCATAACTTTAGTAGCTTGTCTATAAGAGGCTCGATATATATATTCATATCTTTAACCTGGTACTTACCTAATTATTTGAAATTACACATAATTACTATAGGAATGATATCATGTAATATATATAAGTAAATAAATAAACAAAAGATATTATGCAAAAATTGAAACAAATGAAAATGTTACATTCAAAAAATTAATGTAAAGAAATACCTGGAACAATCATTGTCAATATTATGTGCTCCCTCTTTATTGACATCCAAGGAGGAAAGTTATTGTTGATAACAAAAATAGGCCACACTGATTAAATAGACCTTAGCTCTCTGAATGGATTAACACCGTCAGTTGCTAATGAAATCCTAACATTATGAGGTTCATCTTTGAAATCTGCCCATTTTTCCTCAATTTCCCTAGATGCAGAACCATCGGAAGGCATTCGAAGAATACCATATCCACTTCTATTACGTGCATGGTAATCCATAAATTGTGTTATGATTTCACACCTAAACAATCGCTGCAAACGTGGAATTATAGGAATATGATGAAGAACCTTTTGAGGCACCCTTTTTGTTACTTGATCGGTTCTATATCTACTGATAAGACATTGCGGACATTTTTTTTTCGAAGCATGTTGTCCATAATATATAATATGGTAATTAGGACATGCATCTATAGTTTGATAATCCATTTCAATGTCTTTCATAATGGCATGAAAACCTCGATATGTGCGAGGTAAAATATTTTATGATGGTAACAAAAATTCACCTAACAATCTACAACATAACAAATAACTAGTTAATATAAGAATATTAATCGTAAAAGTTGCATTCTTATTTTACACATTAATTAACACTAAAAACAAATAGAAAAAAAAATCAACATTTATGTATAATATGAGATGAACCATATTACATACCTTAGGATCCATGTCATGCAAGTGTTCAACAAATTATTCATAACCTTTAAGTTCACTAGCAACAATGTAGCAGAGAGAATATTTGCTCTTGATCCTTCATAAAGTCATTTATTTGCCTTTCCAATAGAGGTTCATCATAAATACCAACATTGTCCCCATCCTCATCCCGCTACGAAAACAAATCTTGGATCATTTGATTTTTCCCATCATCTTCTTCCATAGAATTATTAACTTGATTTGTCCCATCATCTTCTTCCATGAGATCCTCATTTGCTTGGTCATGATGTTCCTCAGCTTGTACAACATCATTTCTACTAATACTTGGTGCAATATTCTACAGAAAGTTAGAGGAAAACTCTAACTTTATAATAGAAACAATCATGAAAAAATAGTGTATACTATAACAAACATTCAAACAATATATATACATATATATAATTTTCTATAAAATTGACAAAATAAAAAAAGATAATGAATATATAGCTAACTACCATGGGATGATATTCATTCGATCCGCCATCAATGTGCCATATTTCCTACAATGTTTTGTAGTTGTTGCTATTAAATTCTTACGGGACGGATGAGGCAACTATTTTGGCAAGGGAAATAAAATCTACCATCATCCTTCTCACCCGCTTTGATTTCTTCCCCACCTCTAACTATTCTATGACATTCTTCCACACAAACATACCCTTTTGGAACCGTCATTGTTATAGCAAGATTGTCGCAACATCTTTAAATCATCAAATATTTATAGGTCAATTTAGGTCACCATCGTCGCAATTGTGACGACCGTGACCTAAATATTTCTTTTTTTTTACCAATTTAATTGTTATATTTATGTCACTTTCACTTTGTTGAAGACGTGAATGGTTATAACGGTGAATTCATCGCTCATGCGATGAACTTTATAATGGTCAAAAGTGAGTGTCTCTTTTGCGACGAAAACACAAGTTTGTCGAAATTGAGACATTAGTCCACCATCTTGACTATCATTGTAAAACCAACGATAGTTTGTGTCCATCGATAAAGTGACGAATACGGGGTGGATTTAAATCAAAATTAAAAAATTGAACTTCTTCTCTTGAATTTTGCGACGAAAGAGTACTTTCGTCGCAAGTAGTCATCGCAATGTTTCCAATAAGTAGTAGTGACCCAAACAAAATGTGTTGAGGAACCAAATTTCCTGATCGAAGATGATGGTATATGGTATCCCAAAATGGACCCACACTCATTTAAAGAAGATATTGGCAGTATTTTTCATTGTGATGCTCTTCTTGCAGGCTAGGAGAATGGCCATCTTGGAAAACTGATCAACCACCACAAATAGACAATAATTTCCTTTCTTGGTGGATGGAAGGCTAGACATGTAATCCATCGAGATGGATTCCCAAGGCCTCTCGAGAATAGGAAGAGGGGTTTATAAGCCTTTATTCTTGATGGATGTCCTGGAAATGGAACACGTAGTGCAAGACCTGATATACTTGTTGACATCCTGTCGAAGTTTTGGCCAATAATTTTTTTTCTGTAAAACGACCATAGTTTTCTCCACGCCAAAAATGTTCTTCCATCTGATTGTAGTGAGCCTCCCAAATTATATTTGCACACTCCCTTGCAAAAACACGAAGATGTCCCAGATGTCATAACAGTTCATCCTGAATGTGAAAATCTATGACATTCGCACCTGTACCCAAGAGCTAATAGATGGTGGCAAAGTCTAGATCTTGTTGATAAAGTTGAGGCCACTCATATGCCTCATGCCCATAGGAATGGAGCATGGTGGTGAGTGAAACCAGAGGAGGTCAACTAAGGAAGTCAACAAAACAATTTGTGCTCCCTGTATTATACTTGATGTTGAGATGGAATTGTTGCAGGTATTTGGACCAAATTTAATGGAAGTCATTTTGCAACTTCCCCTGTGTCTTTATGAACTGCAGAATCTTGTGACCATTGTGGATGATTGTGTCCTTTAACAGAATGTAATGTTTCCATTGATGAAATGCTTGTACAATGGAATACATTTCCTTGTCATAGGTGGGGTATTTCTGGACATTATCTGAGAGTGTCTCACTATGGTATGCTACCAGATGACTGTGGTGAGTGAGAACTGCACCTACAACATAGTTGGATGCATCAGTCTCATTCTTGAATGGTTGTTGCAGATTGAGTAAGTAGAGTATTGGAGCTAAGCACAAATGTTTCTTCAAATCAACAAATGCTCGTTGTTGTAACTTCCCCCACACGAAATTTATCCTGTCAATGCCCTTGATCACTTGGTTGAGGGCCCATGCAATATGGGAGAATCCCAACATGAACTGTCGGTAGAAGTTGGAAAGTCCAAAGAATCTCTGAAGCTCGGTTAGTGTGGTCGGGGTTGGCCAGTCATGAATGACTTGGATCTTAGCTGGATCGACATGTACCACATGCTCATCAACAATGTATCCCAAGTATTGGACCCTGTTCATGACCAAGGACCATTTTTCCAATTTGGCATATAGCTTGTGTTGTTGCAGAGTGCTCAAAACCTAGTCAATATGTTGCATGTTCTCCTCCCAAGTTCTTTTGAAGATGAGGATTTCATCCAAATATATCACCACAAAATAGTTGGTGAAGGGTCTCAATACATCATCCTTCAACCTCATGAAAGTGGTTGGTGCATTTTTTAAGCCAAAGGGCATGACCATCCACTCAAAGAGACCTTCTTTCGATTTGAATGTTATCTTCCATACATCAGTTGGTTCGATGGGAACCTAATGGTAGGAAAAATTTATGTCAATCTTGCTCAAGAAATTTCCCCCCTTGAGTTGGTCAATAAGGTCATCAATTTGGGGAATTGTGTACTGGTTCCTAATTATTATTTTGTTCAATGATCTGTAATCAATGCAGAGCCACCATGTCGCATCTTTATTTTTCACTAGTATAATTGGTCTTCCGCAAGGGGAGGAATTGGGTCTGATGTGTCCCTTTTGAATAAGATCTTGGATCTGACACTTGAATTTGTCATTTTCCATCAGGGAGAGATGACATAATAGTCCATTAGGAAGAGGTGTACCAAGGGTTATATCAATTGGATGATTGACTTGGCAGTGCGTCAATACCCCAGTGGGTGAGGAGAAGATTTCTTTGCACTCTTCAACTATTCCATCCACTTGCTTCTACTGCAAAGAGAGGCTCTGTGTAGAGGCCATGGATGTGGTGGTGACCTTATACTTGTTGTGAGCATGGATCACAAAGAATCTGAACTTCTTGGTATATTAAATGACCTTAATACATTTTTTAGAAGAGATTAAATTAATAGTGGTAGAGGCGCTACCTCTGGTATCCTATACAATTGTATACCCAAATTAATAATAACATTGCAGGGTGTAGACTCATACACAACATGTTGCTTCCACAAATATGGTTGTCCTAAAAAAAATCACAAACTTCAAGGGGATAAATATCATTCACTACCTCATTTTTAAAGGGCTTGATGTCATAGGGTAGACGACATTATTGGATGATGCGGAGATATATTCCTTAGTGAAGACAACCAATGGTGTAGGGTTGCACATGAAGTGTCATCAAGAGGTCCAACTACTTGATGACCTCGGCTGACATTAGGTTCTTCTGAATGTCATTATTGACAATGAAATGAAGCGGAGCCCCCTTTACCCACATTTGTGAGTGAAAGATGAGTTCCCCTTCCTCTGGATCTTCTAGTTCGCTTAGCTAGACTTTGGTGGTAGCAACAGTGGAATTGGGCTTTCCATCGAGAATTTGCTTCCCTCCTTTTGGATTTGATTCAAAGTCATAATCTTCCTCTGACTTGGAAGCTTTCATCCCGGCCACCAGTGACTTCTTGGAGCAGAATTATTCAGTGTTGTTCCGAGGGATTTTATGGTATTCACACAATTTTCTCATGTCCTTCTTCAACTTCTTATTACCCTTCTTGTGTTGCATCTTGGACTAGTTGTCTTAAGAGTGGCCATATTTTCTCTGTCCCTTGTTTTGTGGGTTTAAGTTTCCTTTTCCCTACTTCGTCTGTGAGGAGTTTGCAGATCCAATCTCTTGACTCTTATGCTTAAATTTCTTCTCTATCTTGACAACATATCTATAATCCGTACATAATGATGCAATGTCCAAACAATCCTTTTATGTTTGAATGTATCTATGTAGATAGTGGAGATATTTGAGCACCAGATGTCGATATTTAAAAATTTTCATATATTAAATTTCATATTATTTTCAATAACATAAGTTTATTCTTTCTTTTACATTTATTAATAAATCTAAAATTTAATTTGTAAAATTTAATAGTAAAATTTTTTTTTTTTCATTTTCTTAAATTTTCATTTCCATTTTCCCTAATGACAAGCTAATATGCTTATAAAATATTTTCTCAATTTGATTAACTTTATTAATAAAAAATAAAAATCTTATTTTATAAAATTAAATTTAGATTTTTTCCCTCAATTTATAGTAATATATTTTGTAAACCCAGATGGGGTGACAAATGAGGGAAAAGTGGCTCTCCATGTAGATAGGAAATTTGGCAGGGCTCATATGGGAAGGTAGCTAGATATCATCATGCTTGGTGCAAAGGAAATAAGAGCGCATAAGTGAAGTCAGCTAGATATCATCGCGCTAGGCGCAAAGGAAATAAGACAAGCAAAGTGAGGACACAAGGCTTGGAATATGGTCATGGCTCATCCAATCCAAACTAGATCCATTGTTGAGATTGGAGTGATGGGAATGTAGGAAATCATGGAAGAAGGAGATGGATCGAGTTTCAACTCGGATGGAGGAAAAAGTCTTCCTAATCATGAGGGGCTTTCACATTTCCCAGTTTCATTAGGGTCTTTGGGTCTGGTTCTCTGGTTAATATTATTTTCAGTAACATAAGTTTATTAATAAATCTAAAATTTAATTTTTACAATTTAATAGTAAAAGATTTAATGTTTTTTCATTTTCCTAAATTTTAATTTCCATTTTCCTTAATGACAAGCTCATATTTTTATAAAATATTTTCTCAATTTGATTAACTTTATTAAAAATAAATAAAAATCTTATTTCATAAAATTAAATTTATATTTTATCCCTCAATTTATAGTAATATATTTTGTAAACCCAGATAGGGTGACAAATGAGGGTGAAGTGGCTCTCCATGTAGATGGGAAATTTGACAGGGATCGTATGGGAAGGTATCTAGATATCATCGTTCTTGGTGCAGAGGAAATAAGAGCGCATAAGTGAAGTCAGATAGATATCATCGCACCAGGTGTAAAGGAAATAAGAAAAGCAACATTAGGAAAATATGGCTTGGAATATGGTCATGGCTCATCCAATCCAAACTAGATCCATTGTTGAGATTGGAGTGATGGGAATGTAGGAAAGCATGGCAGAAGGAGTGGGATCGAGTTTTAGCTGGGACGGAGGAACTAGTCTTCCTAATCATGGGGGCCTTTCATATTTCGTAATATTAGTAGGGTCCTGGGGTCTGGTTCTCTGGTTGGTGTGGGGAATTTCAATGGCCTTTGTATTAGAAGTTTTCTATGGCTCTATCGACTTTGAGGGATGGAAATCTTTTTCGTGGCTAGTTTTGTTGTGTCTTTGGTCTTTTTCATCTAAGGAAATTTCCCTCAACATAACCACACTGGGTAACCAAAATATAACAGGTTAGGGGGGTTCTAAATATTCATGGAGGAAGTTCTAGGATTCATGTTTATCTTAGCTTCAAAATTTGGTTGGTCACCTAGTTCTCTTGGTGTCTATGTTGGCAGTTTTTCCCTAGGCACCAAGGTCCAAACATGGATCCTTTTAGTGTCAATTTCCTAATATTAGTGATAGTATCTAGTAGTTTTCTATTCTCCATGTTTGTGGTGCTTTGTGGCCACAAACACCTTATCACAGATCCTTTATTGATATGGAATATTAATTTGACGTGGAGACTCTTGAATCTAGCTCAAGGGGTGAGAGGAGGAGGCATAGAAGTATTACTAGGCGTGCTCGTGGTGTGGCATCAACACCTCCTATGAACAGAGCTAAAACGATGGCCAACGGAGTTGATAAATCCTTCCACACCATGTTCCCGACTAAGTTGAAGGGGTTCATGTATTGGAACAAATTTTTCTGGAGAACCTAAAATGGGTGTAAATGAGAAAATTAAGAAGGACATTAAGGGTTGGTTCTTTATGTCTCGGTTCTCATGGAGCAGAGACATCAAGGTCTTAAAATAAATTGAGTAGACCCTCATTGCCTGAGTTATTTATGAGAATGGAGCTCAACAAGTTATTCATGAGCATGTAGCTCAACACAAAGAACTATTGAAAAAGTTCATGTTATTTAAGGCCAAGTTTGAGGTGGCCTATAGATTGGTCTTTGGCATCAAAATTGAGGAGGAATATGAGTAGGATGATTACAAGGATTGTGCTAGAAAATCTAAAGGTACCTACCCAAATCTAGTCATTATATATGAACTCTAAAGGAACCTACTCGAATCTAGTCAATCTTGTAGATTAAGATTCTCAAAAGGACATTCAAGAAAGATTGTTCCTAACATCCAAGCTCATGTGCCTCCAATCTCTTAAGGCCAAAACTAGTAAGTCTATATTATTCTTTTTGTGGTCATCATATGTTGTCACTATTTGTGGTTATGTTTATCTTGGTTATATTGATGTTCGTTCTTTATTCCTTGGGATCTTATTTTATATTATATGAGGTTTTGAACCTCTCTCAGTTGATTAAGCATTGACATGGAAATTTTGATACATGTCGGTTGGTATTTTGAAGT
>JASDQU010681749.1:26622-51070 GCA_032191745.1 Picea mariana | reverse complement strand
GTGTAACCATTTGTATTTTATTACTTTCATCTGCTCATATTTGATTGGGTATAATTAGAAAACTCCCATGTTTTATCCTTGTACATACCTATCCCAACAATCAAATTTTCTAATTTAAAACTATCGTGGAAAACAAATTACCATCAATTCAAAACATGTCAATATGGATAATGCAAAACTAATCATGATAAAGATGATGCTAATTGAAATTCTTGCATGAAACCATGCCCTTCAATTGCTTTAGGGACCTTGGTCAATGTTGGGTATAATTTTCACATACGATGCAATAAAATCTTGTATAAAATACTTTTACTATCTAAAAGGAATCTTGTATAAAATACAAACTATCTATAAGGATAAAATTCTAATGGTTTCCACTATAACCCCTTCTACCCATATTAGTTTCCATTATAACCCTTTAACCAATTGTTTTCCTCTACCATATGCTTCTATAATTGCAACCATAAATGACATATTGCATTGTCCATGTTAGAGTTTAAGCTATTATTAGGTTTCTTTACAATTTACTAGATAACCATAGCATAGATAGGATCACTGAGAGAAACAAAATCACAAGAGACACATGATTTATCCTGGGAAACCCTCATGGGGGAGAAAACCAAGCAAAAACTTCCTTAATATAGATAGCCAATACACTACCAAGAGAATAAACCAAACACTATAGAAAGTCCTCTCCCAAGTAATGTGCCTCTCTCTATTCCTTCTTCTCCAACTGCAGCTCCAAACTTGCGCTCTGGATTATCGAATGAGTGAGTGAGTAAATGAAGCATTGTCCTCCTTTATTTATACAATATGGCAGGTGCTGAAAGGAAGTGTCTTTTCACTGGCAGGGTCGACTTCTCTTTCTGGGTGGTTAGAATCACTTTAATTTATTATGGGGTTCGACTTCTCATTTTTCATATTACAATTAGGGTTTGACCAATCCGCAAAAGGGGATTTGGTCATTTACAATGCACAACATGATCAATCCACAAAAGGGGATTGATCTAATGAATAATACATCAATAATAAAATAGAATACTCTTTGTAGTTACAATATTTCAACACTCCCCCTTAACAAGAAGGGTATTCTACAACAGCATCAGGTGAGAGAGAGGAGGAAAAAACATCAAAAACATCTGGAACACTGGCTGGCATATCTATAAATCATCGGAAGTTTTTCTCATCATCATCATTCACAGCATGGCGCTGAAGTAGCATCATCATACTCATCCGCATGAGGCTAAGGTAACATCATCATCATCTTTAGTGTGAGGCTAAAGTAACATCATCATCATCTTTAGCGTGAGGCTAAAGTAACATCATCATCTTCTTTAGCATGAGGCTAAAGTAATATCATCAGTATCTTTAGCATGAGGCTAAAGTAACATCATCATCTTCTTTAGCATGAGGCTAAAGTATTATCATTGGTATCTTTAGCATGAGGCTAAAGTATCATCATCATCTTCTTTAGCATGAGGCTAAAGTAATATCATCCTTCAGCATGAAAGATGAAATAACATCATCATCATCATCATCTTCAGCAAGAATTTGAAGTGGCATCATCATCATCATTTGTATCAACATGAATTAGTATAACACTAAAACATCATCATCATCAATAACAACACAAAGCTGATACAACATCAACAACAACAATATCACAGCACAAAGGCTGGAACATCATCAACAACATCAACATCGCAACATGAAGGATGGAGCATCATCAACATCAGCACTAGACTGAGAATCTTCAGCACAAAGTTGGCATCACAGCACGAGGCTTCCATCTCCAAATCAAATAGATCTGTCAACAAAATCTGAAGCTATATGGCTTCACAACTGGAGGAACATGCAACAATTTATTCCTCTTCTATCGTGCTGAGAGAAATACTTTATTGCTTCCTACTCTACCATGAAGTCATGGTTGACCTCAGACTGAAACAACATCCTGAATTGCTCTTTCTATCAAAAACACTTCCAGCTCAATATAAATCGGTGTAACCACTCAGTCTGAAGTCATTATCTCTAGTATAATAGAGACCAAAATCCAACGTACCCTTAAGGTATCTCATAATATGTTTTGCAGCAACAATGTGAACACATCTGGGTTCTACCAGATACTGACTCAAGGAAAAACATATATCTAGCCTGGTATTCGTCAGATACATCACTGAACCAATAATCTGTCTATACAGAGTAGCATCAACCAATTCTGACGAGGTATCTACCAGGAGCTTCAACTTCGTTTCCATGGGTGTGTACACGGATTTACATTTCAACATGTCAAACCTCTTCGTTTTAACTGCATACTTCCCTTGGTTAAGGAAGATCTTCTCTGTGCTCTACCAAACTTCAAGACCTAAGAGATAATGCATGTAGGTCTTCCATCAAACTATGTAGCGAGCTTCTTCTGCAATCTATGATGAGATTTTCTTCNATACATCATCTACATATAGCAGTAACATCATTGGTTCATCATTCATAACCTTGAGATAAAGGTTAGAATCAACTTTACTCTTTGGTAAGGCCTAAGCTCGTTAGGAAACTGTCAATTCTTCCAGACCAAGCTCTAGGAGATTGCTTCAACACGTACAGAGTTTCCTTCAACTGGAATACATGAGTCTTTCTATCTTCAATCTTCAAATCAAATTTTCTCATTACATTGTACCAATCCATACACTTGCTCAACTGCAACTCAATCTGCACAATTATGTGCTAGCTCTATGTGCTCTCTGCAAGGCACTATCTGTCTCACTGCTTGAGAGTATGTCATCTCATTTTTCTACAACTATTCCTTCTAGAACTGGTACTCTACATCTGCACCTGCTCTAAAGATGAGAATGGTTTCTCCATTCTCACTGTGACTGCTGAAGTCTGGGAGTAACTCCTCTACTCCATCATGGAAACAACTTCATCTGAGAGTGGCTCAATATCTGATATTGAAGGTAGCTCTTCTTCTTTCATGGAGGTAACTCTATCTTTCATCGTAGTCATGTCTCCATGACCCAACTAATGTAATGCACCAACTGCCACTCAATTTAAAATATGGGGATTTCTCCCCTTGCATCTCATACTATATATGAATCATGGTTGTTCTGGTTGTCTTCATAAATATTGGAACTATTTCTTCAATTACTGGAGTAAGTGTCTCGTCATAGTGTTCTCCCTCTTGCTGGGAGAATCCTCTAGACACACATCAAGCTTTGTACATCTGCAACATGCTTGATCTATATAGATCAATCTTGGAAGTCAATACTGACTTCTCTTCTAGTCTCACGGAAGAATCCATATCCTAGTCTTTCTGACTGGCTTCTTTCTCTGTTATTGAAACAAGGCAATCTTTCGAGGATATTTCATATCTCCTAGAAGTTTCTGAAGCTGCGATCTAGTCTTCTCACGACATTTGTCTCCCAATCCTGGAAGTTGTCTCTTCATCTGATCCTTTCTGAGATTAGGCTTACTCTCAATTTCTTCTGAGTCTACAAGGACTTCATCATCTCTTACAGGGTATACTTGGTGTTGAATACCAAGTCTAAATATGAAACACATAGTCGGGCTTCAAACGAGTTTTTCTTCCCATCAAGGTGGCTTCATTAACCTTTGAACAATTCTGCTGTGATTTCTTGTTCTAATGTTTGGTCATCTTTGGAGCCATATGCTCCTTTCAATCAATATTCATATGAGATACTCTGAATCTCAAAAGATAGCTTCTTCTTCATCTTCTTTGGTACATGAGTGTATATGGTCATGTACATAGTTTGCTTCATATCTCATCTAATATGTTGCCTTCTGCAACCTTCACTATAGCTTCCTCAGGGTTATTACCTGTGACCTGGAACAAGGTCAACAAAACAACAAGCAAGAATAATACTCTTTTGATAATAGTAAATAAAACATTAGCACGAATAATCATCACAGTAGCTCCTTTAGAGCTATCACTTGTGACCTGTCTGAAGCAAAGATCAAAAGTAAGAAATACAATATGAATTGAGGTCAACACTCTTCTAGTGTTGTGATCAAACATTCCTCCATGGAAACCTGGAACTAACACAAGAAGTTTCTCCTAGAGGAGATGTTAGTTGTATCTGGAAAATGATTACATTAAGCATTTATCTCAATATGCTCACATTCTACCAAGTATAATACTTTTCAAAGATTGCGATCTCAACTATAATGTTTACTTGTAAAGGGGTAGTTATCAACTTGCCATGTGAAATCTTGAATCTTATCAACTTAATTAATCAAACCTGGAACCTGAAGCCTTGTCCTCAAGAATGAGTGTGTTTCTTTTCTTCCAGGTCTCCTTCACTCAAGATGACGAATTCTTTCTTCAACCTGTGTTTTGTACTAAGACAATATGTTATCTTGACAAAAGATTGGGTTAGAGAATAAACTCTATGATCTCAACTTTAATCCATCTAATACCTTGATTTTAATTTTGACCAAAGGTTAGTATGATGGTCATAGCTTCAACATGCAACCTAGATCAAAATAATGTCATAACAAATAGATGCATATCAGAATAATCAAACCTGGGTTGCATCATTCCTCTGAATGTGTTGGATCTTGAGATCATTCTAGATCTATGGCAAGAGATCCCTTCTCCTGCAAATACCCTTTAAATCTTAACAATTTAACCATATGTGAGTACATACCTCTAATAGCATTTGCAGGTAGTGGCACCATTTGGTAGCAGCGGTAATAATTACCAACTCTTAAAAACTCCAAGGATGATTGCAACTAGTATTGTAGCTGATACCTCAACTGATACTGCAACTATAATTGATATTGCAACTGATTCTGAAACTACAACTGCAACTTAGGGTTTTATGAGGAACCCCTAATTTTTCAAAATTCAAATTTTGAAATTCTGATCCAGGGGCTAGGTGCGTTGAGCTGAGGCAAGTGAGATGGTGCAGTCAGATTTCTGAAAATCCAAATTTTACCCCCTCAAACTTGACCAGTGGATTTTTGGACTAGTGCTTCTGGTTTTCTAGTACTTCTGGTTTTCTAGTGCTTCTAGTTTTATGGTATTTCTGGTTTCCTGGTGCTTCTGGTTTTCTGGTACTTTTGGTACCAGTGAAAACTAGGGTTTCACTTTCCGGGAGTTCTATCCACTGAAAAGGTGTGTTGAAGGTGCCAAAGAGTTCCTTGGGCTAGGACACACTTTTCTAGATGACTTTTGGGTTGAAATTCCTCTTCAATAAAAGCCCTAATTTTCTTGTACGACAAGTGACATTTTTCTTTTTCTTGTGAAAGATGTTCTCTTCAGCTCAGCTCTAATACCATGATAGAGTTTAAGCTATTATTAGGTTTCTTTTCAATTTACTAGATAACCATAGCATAGATAGGATCACTAAGAGAAACACAATCACAATAGACATATCATTTTTTCCTAGGAAACCCTCACGGGGGAGAAAACCCAGCAAAAACTTCCTTAATATAGATAGCCAATACAATGCCAAGAGAATAAACCAAACACTACAAAAAGTCCTCTCCCAAGTAATGCACCTCTCTCTCTTCCTTCTTCTCCAACTACAACTCCAAAATTGCGCTCTGGATTATCAAATGAGTGAGTGAGTAAATGAGGCGTTGGCCTCCTTTATTTATACAATCTGGCAGGTGTTGAAAGGAAGTGTCTTTTCACTATCAGGGCCGACTTCTCTTTCTGGGTGGTTAGAACCACTTTAATTTATTATGGGGGGCGACTTCTCATTTTTCATTTTACAATTAGGGTTTGACCAATCTGCAAAAAGGGATTTGTTCATTTACAATGCCCAACACGATCAATCCACAAAGGGGATTGATCTAAGTATTTCAGGATTGTAAGTTTATTTGGATCTATAAACATGTTCAACTATATATTGTGTAGAAGCCATCTCATCTTCCCTCTAAGCTTTAAACGCTTGGCCCACGTTACATATTAGGCTACTTGTTTGTTTTCAATAATATTATTTGTCCTCTAAGCTTCAAATTAGATTGTTTTGTTGGATCTCTTATTGAATTAATATATTGCTCAAGCAAGTGCTTGGAGTATGGTGTAGTCATCCAAAGGTCTCGATGAAACTTCTTTGATGCAGTGTTACATATGGTTTTTTTGTGCCTGGCTCTAGATATCGACCTTAGATTTCCAACTTTAGCTCCATGTTTTTTTTTTATAAAATACTCATTCCAATTGGCGTTGTGGGATAAAAAAGAGTTGTTGTGATCTAATGAATGAATAAAACATATAATTTAATTTTAGAGTCTTGTTATAAGCAAATTCCAATTTTAGTGGTTGTATCGAAAAGTTGTTATGCCACAATTCAAATGCAATCGTCTAATCATACTAATTATTATTGTTTGACATGACTATATAATTCATTTTTTTTGTTTAATGGTAAAAATGAGTTTATTTTATTAATATTATAATCATTAATGGCAACACTCAATGTTTTTCCCTATGATATTATAAAGTCAAATAAAGTCATTGCATGGAAGATACTAATATTAGGTCAAATTAAACTTAATAATAGAAAGTATTTATATAAAATCATTGCATGGAAGATACAAATATTAGGTCAAATTAAACTTAATAATAGAAAGTATTTATATTGACTAGAATTTTTTTTTGTGACTCTCATTCTTATTAATATTTTCCAACCTTTACAATTAACTTTTTATGCTTTATCAAAAAACTCTTATTATATTATTTTCTTTGTCAATAAGTTATTCTAAGCAAACAAATTTATTATGTTATTTTATTATTATGTTATTTTATTTGTTTATAAATTATTTTAAGAAAAAAAAATCGAAATACACATGTCATTGCCTATATAGCTGGAAGATACAAATATTATGTCAAATAAAACTTAATAATAGAAAGTATTTATATTGATTAGAACTTTTTTATGGTTCTAATTCTTATTTAATATTTTTCAATTTTTATAATTTTTTTTAGTAGTAAGCTAAAGATTTTATGAAATGATGATTTTTTTCAAGGATATTTATTCGAAATTTGGCGAAAAATTGTTGGGTTCGTAGATTTGAGTGATTATTTATGTAAAATTCGAGTGTCCTGGGAATTTTTCAACATGTTGAATCCATTTCTGCATTCAGAAATAAATGTTGAAGAACAAAAAATAATGATTCATGTAAATTTATATCGCTAGATTTCGGAGAAAAAAAAACCATTTTGTAAAATAGCTAACCAACGCCATTTTTTTATACTTTATCACAAATCTTTTATTATATTATTTTCTTCTTTATTTATAAATTATTTTAGGCAAACAAATTTGAAAGATGCAATTTCTCATTTTAAACAATGGCAAACAAAATGCACAACATATTATTTTTCATCCAACATTTTGTGGATAACCTTCACCTACATTGAAGGCAATTCCAAATTAATGTTATTCATTTTGGAAGTGGAAAACTTGAGTAGAAAGAAGAGATTGCGATGAATTTTAAAATTTCTGATTAAAAAACTATATTCATCTTAGGATTCCATAGTATGTCCATAGAGTATGTAAGGAAAAATGAAATGGACTTATATCTCTTTAACAAGCCCAAAATAATCGTGGCATAAAAAAACCATTGAAGCAACTACAACTTTGAAATGAATAAATGTCACTGCATTTTTTAGCTCATACATAATAGTGTTTTTTTATTAAAATTATTTTGTTTGGTTATAACTAGTTATTAAAATGGTATGTTAATATATTGGTTTATAATATTATTTTATGTCATATTAAAACACATGCTTTATATCTATCTTTTAGGAAATTAAATATTCATATGTTTCTAATGAAATGCCTATTACTTTTGTAGAAAGTTATGGAAACGTGATAATTAATGCAAAACATCAATTTGCCTTCTTGTATCGTGTATCTTAATTATGTGAATTTTCAACTTCAGAATTTAGAATTGTTACGATATATAAATAAAATGATAACAACAAAGAACAAAGAGTATTTCAACTTTTAACAATTCCAATGTATTAGGCAATTCAAAAGATAAGGTACCAAAGTGTGTCAATACGTCTCAACCTTCAAGAGAAATATTAATATGCATGTAACAAATATGAAAATATTTTTTTTATAGATAAAAAATGGCTCAAATTATCATTAATAATATTTTTTGTAAACAATGCACAAACATCGAATTATGCAAGAGAGAATACTCTCGTAACACCATTTACAGATACAAATTGAGCACATTAATAAGTAAAGCATTATACTACGTCGTCAGCAATGATTGTCCCAACACTTTATGACTAGTAGCAAGGACACCCATAGGCGATTGAGAAGTAGATCGGTGAAGTAATAAAACTGGTTCCAATCAGATACGGCAGAGGCTATCATTTAGCAAAAAGGCAAATGAGTCGATCATTCCAGCAAAGAAACAATCTCGGGAAATTAGAAGATTTGTAGAGTAATTAGTTGTCCTTCTCTTCCGTCGTCCCAAGTCCAATATATCAGGCTTCCTTTAGGCGAAAGTATTGCTTTTTTTGACAGAGAATCTACCTCTGCATTTGCTTCTCTATATATATGTTGGAGAATGAGATTTTGGAAATTTTTCTCTAAGGTTCTAACTCTGCGTTTCCAGCCTTCAATTTTTGTAGCTAAAAGATTGCCCTTCCTCTGCATCCAGTCTATAACAACCTTGGAGTCCCCCATCAACTGCATCAGATGAATATCCAGGAGATTTGCTAGAAAAAGTGAGGCCCACACCCCAACTAATTCTGCCTTATGAAAGCAGTGAATATAACAATAAATAATGCTCTTATGTTCTCCAATATAAATGTTAAATCATTTAATACATTCACTTTTAACTTATATCAAATCAACAAGACATATAGTACCAGAAACTACAAACCATGAAGAATATATATCGCTAAAATAAAATCTGCAATTTGCACAAGTATTGGACAACTTCATTAGTATGCATCAAGATGAAGTTCATGTACATACGATAGCCTTATCCCAAGGCTAGTGCAATCCTCTATCTCTTTAAAACCCTAACTAGGAAAAACAATGAAAACTGTAGGTCAGCCAAGGAGATCCAACAAGCATGTCCTCCAAGGAAAGACACCTCCTCTTTTTCTTCTCTTCACCAAATACAACCTAGGGTTTCATCTCAAAATCCTATCCCTAGTCTTCTAGATGATCGAAGAAGATCAAGAAACCTTGGCTATTCCGAGAGAGAGAGAGAGAGAGAGAGAGAGAGAGAAAGAGAGAGATAAACTACAATAGAAGATCCAAGAAAGAGAGGAGAACTAGTGTACTCCTCTTGATCACATCTCTATCACAAGATGAAAAGGAATGATGAGTGAGTAAAGGACTCTCTCCTTCCTATATATATATGAGAGGTAAGGGAGGCCAACAATACATATGTGGGTATATGCCCTTACAAGCAACCTACAATAACACATGTGGAGAACTACACTCCAAGCGTACACGTGTCAATCTCCAAGGTGAAGTCATCCACAATCAAGGCTCCAAATGTAAGGGTGCTTCATGAGGTGTGTGAAACACTCCTCCTACAAGCCTCTAAAGACTCTAATTAACCTCCTAAGCCATGTACTCCACTGGGTTCACTCCCCCCTACATGAACATTCTTGCAACATAAGCATCACTAAGTCAACTCCAAGACTCCATGTGTAACGTACCCAGCCACCATGGTTGGTCACACCACGCAAAAAAATTGTCTTTATCAACTGTGATACCATTTTATTAACGTACCTAACCTCTAGCTAAGCAACAATATACATTGAATACACATTATACGAAACTTCTGCTAATTAAAACCATTCATCTTCTATATTCATCTTAGGATTCCATAGTATGTCCATGAAGTATGTAAGGAAAAATGAACTCCATTCGCTAAAAATGAACTTATATCTCTCTTTAACAAGCCCAAAAAAATCGTGGCATAAAAAAAACCATTAAAGCAACTACAACTTTGAAATGAATAAATGTAAGTGCATTTTTTTAGCTCATACATAATCTCTTACCTTAGTGTTTTTTTTTTTAAATTATTTTGTTTTGTTATAACTAATTATTAAAATGGTATGTTAATATATTGGTTTATAATATTATTTTATGTCATATTAAAACACATGCTTTATATATATATATATCTTTTAGGAAATTAAATATTCACATGTTTCTAATGAAATGCCTATTACTTTTGTAGAAAGTTATGGAAACGTGATAATTAATGCAAAACATGAATTTGCCTTCTTGTATCGTGTATCTTAATTATGTGAATTTTCAACTTCAAAATTTAGAATTGTTGCGATATATAAATAAAATAAAATGATAACAACAACAAATAACAAAGAATATTTCAACGTTTAACAATACCAATCTACTAGGCAATTCAAAAGATAAGGTACCAAAGTGTTTTAATAGGTGTCAATTTTCGAGAGAAATATTAACATGTACGTAACAAATATGAAAAAAAAACACTTATGAAAGCAGTGAATATAACAATAAATAATGTCCTTATGTTCTTCAATATAAATGTTAAATCACTTAATACATTCACTTTTAATTTATATCAAATCAACAAGATATATAGTACTAGAAACTACAAACCATGAAAAATATATATGGCTGAAATAAAATCTGCAATTTACACAAGTATTGAACAACTTGAAACTTCATTAGTATGCATCAAGATGAAGTTCATGTACATACCATAACCTTATCCCAAGGCTAGTGCAATCATCTATCTCTCCAAAACTCTAACTAGGAAAAACAATGAAAACTGTAGGTCAACCTAGAGATCCAACAAGCATGTCCTGCAAGGAAAGACATCTCATCTTTTTCTTCTCTTCACCAAGTACAACCTAGGGTTTCATCTCAAAATCCTAACCCTAGTCTTCTAGATGATTGAAGAAGATCAAGAAACCTTGGCTATTCCAAGAGAGAGAGAGAGAGAGAGATAAACTACAATAGAAGATCCAAGAAAGAGAGGAGAACCAGTGCCCTCCTCTTGATCACATCTCTATCACAAGATGAAAAGGAATGATGAGTGAGTAAAGGACTCTCTCCTTCCTATATATATATGAGAGGTAAGGGAGGCCAACAATACATATGTGGCCCTATGCCCTTACAAGCAACCTACAATAACACATGTGGAGAACTACACTCCAAGCGTACACGTGTCAAGCTCCAAGGTGAATTCATCCACAATCAAGGCTCCAAATGTAAGGGTGCTTCATGAGGTGTGTGAAACACTCCTCCTATAAGCCTCTAAAGACTCTAATGAACCTCCTAAGCCATGTACTCCACTGGGTTCACTCCCCGCTACATGAACATTCTTGCAAAATAAGCATCCCTAAGTCAACTCCAAGACTCCATGTGTAATGTACCCAGCCACCATGGTTGGTCATGCCACGCAAAAAATTTGTCTTTATCAGCCCTGATACCATTTTATTAACGTACCTAGCCTCCATCTAGGCAACAACACACGTAGAATACACATTACATGAAACTTCTGCTAATTAAAGCCATTGTTTTGATGTTATTTGTTTCCCCATAGCCTACAACTACAATTTATAACAGATTTAGCTATAACAATAATCATAAAACATATGCATATGAAACATGTTAATAATCAACAGAAGATACAGCTAAATCGTTCATTACAACAACATATAAGTCATACGCATTCATGTGGAGTTCATGCACATCAACAACACATGTAAATAACTCAGTACAAGATTAAACACTTATCTTAAACAAGAATCGTGCAACCGACTTCTTGGGACAAACGTTCCACCCAACCGTAGACTGATTGTTCCAAATCTCAACAGCCATTCACCCTCAAGTTGAGGCTAGCAATCCAAAAAAGAGGGTGGTCTCTCACAATCCACTCACAACTCATAAATCTCTCAACCCAAATGATATTCTCCTACATCTATCTCGACTTTTCCACCAGCTCTCTTCCGCTTGACCTGCCCAACCCAAGGAGTGCAACATTCGTTTATCAAGGTTACCCCAAGGGATGTACCATCCATTTATCAAGGCTAATCCAAGGAATGAGTCGTTTTTTTATCAAGGCCTCTCTAGCATAGGAAACTAGGAATCTCGCAGCTGGGAATTCAAGGGAACACTGCTGCTAGGAAATATATCAGCAAACCAACAACAACACTTGTTGTTTCAGTGCAACTCATTAGGAGTTCACTCTTCTAGCCTAGCAACTAGGATATTCAATTCTCCAGCTCTAATTCTCTCCAATTATGCTCTGGTTACGCTCTAGACTTTCCTTCCTCTCGTTGCACTAGCTCCCAACTCTTTGTTTGTTTCCCACGCATAGACTTGACTAACGCCCAAACTGCTCGAACTGTTGTTACCTCTCTCCCATGAATTGTAATCTACCTCCATGTGCCCAACAAATTCAGGATGTGACCACTCACACCCACCCTCGTACATGTATTCAATGATTGGATTTGGGAACACTCAATCAGAAAAATGTGACCACTTTGACCCACCCTTTTACATGCATTCAATGATTGGCTTTGGGAACACTCAATTAGACATCGAAAGGTTCATATATAGTAACAAATTTAGGAAAACAACTTAAGTCTATAAACATGGGTAATTTCCCCCCTTGGACCCATCTTGGCCATTATCCTAGACACTCCCCTCTCTTGTAGATTAATTCAGCCCCCATCTATTGCTTGTGTCCCCTTAGCAGTTGGCATCACATTTTTATTAATAAAACAAGGAAATACAATTCGCATATTACATCGCTTGGTCATAGAAACATATTATATCTGCATAAGCATTAATTAAACTGGGGATGTTACATTCCCCCTCCCCTACAATTGTGCGCCTTCCTCGGTGCACTCTATGTCGATATACATATATGCAAATTTACAACACAATAATCAGAAATAAATTTCTACAATTTAACAGCTCCAACAACAACTCCAACCAAATTCTCACGTTCCTCTCAACTCACCAACCCAAGGAATGCACCATTCATTTATCATGGATACCCAAGGAATGTGCCATTCGTTTATCAAGGTCCCCAACACAATTGGCCAGGACTCTGAGATGTGGTTATGGAACTCTATTTGCTCAAAATGGAATCTTACATTTACAAGTATTATGCCCACATGTTTTATTCATGCTCCCAGGTAGCATCTTTAGGACTGTAACAGGTCCATTGAACCTTTACCATCCCTATGGATTTAGTCCTGATCACTTTGACTTTCCAGTCCAGGATGTGTAATGTTTCCACCTGGAAATCCCCTTCGTGCTCCACCTAGATCACATTCCAATCAATGACATGATTATCATCAGGTACATACTTTTTAAGTAATGATACATGAAACATATTGTGCACTCTCATGGATGCAGGCAAAGATAACATGTATGAAACTCGCCCAATCTTTTCTAATATTTCAAAAGTACCACAATATCTTGCTACCAACTTCAGGCAACTTCCTAATCTTAGCGAACTTCTCTTTTCCTTCACTTTCAAAAACACATGTTCTCCCACTTTGAAATATATGAAAACTTTGTTCCTATCTACACAACTTTTCTTCCTATCCTGGGAAGCCTTCAAATCCTGCTTAATCCTTGCCATCTAATCTTCCATTTCCTTTAGCAATTATGGCCCAACAATTGTTGTGTCTGTTGGATTATCCCAACTCATTGGGGTGTTACATTTCCTTCCATACAATGCCTTAAATGGACTCATTTTCAAGGAGGCATGATACCCATTATTCTAGGAAAATTAAACTAAATGGATATAATCTTCCCACCTTAATGGTTGATCCATCATGTACATTCTAAGCATGTCCTCAATTATTTTGTTAGTCCTTTATGTTTTCCCATCGGACTCTGGATGATGTGATGTGCTAAGATTTAAATTTGTCCCAAATCCTTTGAACAAACACTTCCAAAAATTGGAAGTAAACTTTGGATATCTATCTGAAACTATTTCCTTAAGCACTCCATGTAGCCTAGCAACTTCTCTCATATAAATATCTGCAATATTTGTTGCCTTGTGTGTAGTCTTTACTGGAATGAAATGTGTTGCTTTAGTCAGCTTATCCACCACCACCATGATGGAATCATGTTGCTTCATTGTTCTGGGAAGCTTAGTAATAAAATCAACTGAGACAACTTCCCACTTCCATTCCAGAATGGGTAATGGTTGTAGCAAACATGTTGGGTGTTTATGTTTTGTCTTTACTTTTTGGCATTCTAGACACCTGGCTATGTAATTAGCCACGTCTTTCCTCATTCCTGGCCAAAAAAATTGTCTTCATACTGCTGCAATTGTCTTTTGATATCATGGGTTCCCTGCATATGGCACATTTTTCATCTCCTTCAACATTGAATTGTTTATCTCATTGGAATTCGATACATACAACTTACCTTTGTACATGAGAATTTCATCTTCTTTCAGCTCATAATAATTAAATTTCTACTAAAAATTTCCTTGTTGTAATGTTTCTTTTATTTTTAAATCATTTTTATTTGAATTTGTTGTTGCAAAGATTTTTTCTTTTAGATCTATCCCGTACATGCTAATGGTTGCATTATGCACTTCATGAGCTCTCCTGTTGAGTGCATCGGCCACTTGATTTTCCTTTCCCTTTATGTGCTTAAATTCGAAGTCATATTCACTCAAAAATTCCATCCATCTAGTTTGCCTAGCATTTAGTATTGGTTGTCCAAACAAATGCTTCAGACCACAATGGTGTGTCCTTAGCTTGAATTTCTTACCCACGAGGTAATGCCTCCACATTTTCAATGCATGTATGATCCCTGCTAACTCCAATTCATGGGTAGCATAATTCCTCTCATGCTCTTTTAGGTTTTTGGACTCATAGCATACCACATGATCCTTTTGACTAAGGAATCGACTAAGCCCTTCCTTGCATGCATCAGTGCACACAACAAACTATTTGTTTGGATCTGCAATCTTCAATGTTGGATCACTTGTCAATATTATTTTCAACTGTTGAAAACTCTCTTCACACTTGGAATTCCATTCGAACTTCACACCCTTCTTTTGCAAAGAAATGATTGGACTTGCAATCTTTGAAAAAACTTTTATGAATATTCGGTAATAACCAGCAAGACCCATGAAATATCTAACCTCTATCACATTGTTTAGAGTTGGTCATCCTCTAATGGCTTTTATCTTCTCAGGATACACTTCTATCCATGCTGTTGATATTATATGCCCCAAGTAGTGACTCTTCTTTTGATAAAATATGCACTTACTTATCTTGGCATATAGTTTGTGCTCTCTCAAAACTTATAACACCATTCTTAAATGTTGCTTGTGTTCTTCTTCTGATTTGGAATAGACAAGTATATCATCTAAGAACACAATCACAAACTTGTATAGGTACTCATTGAACACTGTTCATCAAACACATAAAAATTGTTGGGGAATTTAATAGTCCAATTGGCACTACCGTGAATTCATAATGCCCATATATTGTTCTAAATGTTGTCTTGTTGATGTCTTCTTCCCTTATCCTTACTTGATGATAGCATGATTTCAAGTCAATATTTGAAAATATTCTTGCACCTTTCAATTGATCAAACAAATCATCAATTATGGGTAAAGGATACTTATTTTTTTATGGTAACCTTATTAATTTGCCTAAAATCAATACAAAACCTTAAAGTTCCATCCTTGTTCTTCACAAACATAACCAGGGCTCCCCAAGGTGATACACTTGGGCATATATACCCATTTTTTTTAACAATTCTTCAAGTTGCATCTGCAACTCCTTCAATTCTGGTGTACCCATTCTGTATGGTGTCTTAGACACTGGGGAAGCTCCTGGAACCAAATAGATAGACAAATCAATGTCTCTCTTTGGTGGAAATCATGGGACTTCTCTAAAAACATATTGAAAATCCCTCAAGATTGGATGGTATTCAATGCTTTCCACTTTATCTTTTGTTTCCTCCTCCATATGGGCTGCAAACACCTGACATCCCTTCTTGAAGCTCTTCTTCAATTGCATAGCTGAAATTTCTCTAACAACTACAACTTTTGGAATGCCTTGAGTCTTACCTTGCTTCCCTTCATCATTGATACATGTGATATTTGTCTTGTTGTAACAGTCTAGGACATCATGATTCTTTTCCAACCAATCCATGCCAATTAGATAGTCATACAAACCCAATGGTATGATGTTTACATCTACCTTTGTGTTGAGTTCATTCATGTCTATTGAAAATCTTTAACCAACTCATTGATATTTCTCTTAGCCCTCATGGCTAACTGAACTAACAAAGATTTCTTATGCTTACTTCTTTGCAAGTGAAATCTCTCAACAATGTTAGCATTTATGTAACTATGGCTAGCTCTAGAATCAATTAAAATTGTTATGGGATGGTTATCAATCTTACCTTCCACTTGGGGGATTGATATTTTGTTGGATTGTTGTCCAAGGAAGAATAAATCATTGGCATGCTTCCTCCCATGTCTTCCGCTATTTCTTCCTCTTGAATGTTGTGGACAATCCTCATTCTTTATCCTTATGATGGAAATCCCTATATAAGTGATTCCCCCCCACATTCCCAACATTGAACAGGTTGTTTCCTTGGCCTTTTCCCAAATGAATCTTCATTATTTTGATCATTTTGGGTTGTCTAGCCTTGTTGACTTTCTTGGGATTTATTTTTAAAAAAAGGTGGATTAAAACCTTTCTGCCTTTGATCCTTTTTCTCTTTCATCTTGTCATTCCAAGCCTTTTGGAACACTGGCTTTCCTTTGCTTTTCTCATAAAGGTGCCTTGCTCTCCTTATGGTTTCCTCCAAGGTCTTGGGGTTGTCATATTGAATATTATCACTATAGAAGGAGGGTAACCCACTTAGAAACCTTTGTATTTTAACCTTTTCATAGTTGATGAAGTCAACATACTTAAACAATTCAAAGAACCGCTTCTCATATTCCTCCATTGTCATGGTTCCCAAATTGAGTTCAAAAAACTCTTTCATCTTTCTCTCATAGTAATGCTTGGAAAAAATATTTCTCTTGGAAATATCCTTTGAATTTCCTCCATGAGATTCTCTTCTCATTGAGGTTCTTGGCTTGCTTAAGTTGATCCCACCACATGATTTCCTTTCCTTGCAAGTGGTGGGTGGAAATCCTAGCTTCTACCCGGGATGGGTAGTCATGTAGCTAGAAATATTTCTTCATTTCCAATATCCAAGCTTGTGCATCTTCTCCTTTCCTGTGCTCACCGTTGAAAGTAGGTGGATTTATTTTCTTGAGTTTTCCTTGCAATATGTCTGCCTCGGGCCTTCTTCTTTATCTCTGAATAGGAGACACACTTGGGATGATTCCTGGTCCTGAACTTGCATGAGTTATTATAGTGGACTTCCTTGGAGAATGATGGATCATGCTTATTCTTCTTGACTGCCTATCATTTCCATGACCATCCCTTTTGTTGTGAGATCTAGATGTTGATACTTTTCTAGCACTAGTTGCTTGCTTAGTGCCAGAATCTTTGTTAACTTGCTTATGGAACATATTTAAACTTTGAAGTATCTCTTCTTGATCCTTTCTAATCCTTTCATTATCATCCTTGTAGCTTTGTCCTTCCCTATGTAGACTTCTCATAGTGACAGTGTCTTGCCTATCTCTTCTTCCATTCGACTATGTATCAGCATTCCCCATGTTGATATGCAGAGCTCTGAAATATTCCCCATGGTTGTAAGACCTTTGACCATCTTCCATGATTTTATTCCTCATATAATAACTAAGTTTATTTTTGTACCTATAATTCTGCAAGATGTGCATCCAACAAAATTTGTTAGGATAAAATAATTAACAAGATTCATAAAATTATGTACAATTGTGTTCCCATACTATATGAGAATTATTTATTTCATTAGTTCACCCTAGAAGTTTCAACACTTATATTATGTTTCGATCTATTCAGACTCACATATTCACAGACTTACAGACTCATGAAAGCATAATTCTTCCTTTCATAAGTCAGTCCAAAAATTCTCGACACTTAGATTTTTTTTCCATCTATTTAGACTCATGGACTCGCAGGATTACAGACTCACGAAAGAATAATTATCCCTTTCATTAGTCCATCTAAAAAGTTTCAACATTTCGATTATTTTCCACTTCTTTGGACTTGTGGACTCGCAGAATCGCAATCTTGTAACTTTTTCCTTAATAATTCCATCCAAAAAGTCTCAACACTTTGTCATTTTTCCACTTCTTCAGAATCGCGAACTCACTGACTCACATTCTTGTAACTTTTATTTCATAAGTCAGTCTGAAAAGTATCAACACTTAGTCATTTTTACCTTTTCTTCGGACTTGCGGACTCACGAACTCACAATAAGTCCAAGACTTATTCGTTTTTACCTTTGCAGACTCACTGACTCATAAGAAGTCCAACACTTAGCTAGTTTTACCCTTGCAGACTTGCAAACTCATAGACTCATAATAAGTCCAACACTTAGTCATTTTTTCCTTTACAAACTCCCAGACTCACGAACTCATAAGAAGTCCAACACTTAGCCATTTTTACCTTTGCGAACTTGCGAACTCACGAACTCATAATAAGTCCAACACTTAGTTGGCTTTACCCTTGCGGACTCATGGACTCATAATATGTCCAACACTTAGCCATGTTTTTCCTTTGTAGACTCGCGGACTCACGTACTTATAACAAGTCCAACACTTAGTCATTTTTTCCTTTGCGAACTCATGGACTCACAGACTTACAGACTCACAGACTCACAATAATAAGTCCCAACACTTAGTCATTTTATAACTCCCTGCCTCTGTGTACCTGCCACCATGGTAGTACACATCACCTAATGCTACATCAGTTGGCATGTGGCCCCTCCCATGTGATGATGACATCAACGTATGAAAAAATACCAAACTTTTTCCAATTTCAGTTATTTTCCAAAAACCCAAAAATGCCCATATTCACCCAAAAATGAAATTCTTTCTTGGGTCGTCCATAGAGCTCTGCGACTAAGCTCAATAGAACCAAATCAAGCCCTATACATAAACATTTTTTCTCTTCTTTTCTAATTCGACTCTTTCACTTCGAAATTTCGATTATTTAGTTGCAAGAACTTGGGGCTTTTTCTCAATTTCATCCTATTTCATCACGGAACACTATAAACATTTTGTCAAACAATTGCAAATGGAATCTTCCTGATATTTTTTCAAACAGTTTTCTTGCAAACTCTGTAATTTTCACTTATCTATTCCACTTAATTGGCCCATCCAGGCCTAGTGTTGAAAAACTGGGCTATGATACCACTTTGTAACGTAACCAACCACCATGGTTGGTCACGCCACACAATTTTTTTTTCTTGATAACAAGCTGATTTTCTCATACCTTGACAAATGGTTCATGATGCCAAACATAGCTCTCTAAAAACAAATCACCTGAATCCTCTTCTTGACTTAATTCCTCCCTCAAGGGCGTAAAATAATTTATAGTCTAAATAAAGAATGTGAGATATGCATCCAAATAATTCCCCATTATCATTTATCATATGAAACATGGTTTTTTTCCTAGGGAGATTTACATTATCTCTAATGGATTACCTATGATAGTACATGGGATGCACTCTCATTTGAGTTCCAATTCTTAGGTTGGGCCTAGTAGTTTGACAAGGCCACCATCTCTTCCATGCAACATTTTCACCCCCTTGGTCATTGGATGTTCGTAACCCATTGTCCATGATCCATGAAGAGATGTCTTAATGGATAAACATAGGTTGATCACCAGGTGACTTTCTTGAGGGTTATCATCAGGTGGATTTCTTGGCCTTGTGAAAGTACTTGAGACATATAGTTGTGGTCTTCTTAGATTTTCCCCATACATATACAGAAGAATATTTCTCCCCTTTTTGATTAAGCTCTTGTAAATGGTTGTTTATTATCATTTGTTTTCCACAATTTATTTTGTCATTGCAATTGATTTCTCTGATGCCCTCTTCTATATAGATAAACAGTTCAATGCAATAAATATTTTACAAGCCTTTGACATGATTTATTTAATCAACGAGGGAATAAATAACATTTTTTGTATTTCCCGTTTCCTTTTATGACTTGCTACATTTTCCCTTTTCCTTTGCAGTTGCAATTGATCATTTCCAAGGAAATCGTTGTCAAATAATGGTGCTAGCGTTAACTAATAGTGCCATACACTCAATAAAAGTAGCTTCTCCATGGTATTGTGTTTCTCCTCTATTATGGAACACACACACACCAAAATTTTCTTCCATTGGCATACAATATCCATGTTGTGTTAGGAGAGCTCCAGAAGGGCACTATCATCAAGCTTAATAAATGTACTTATAGAGTGCCTCAACATTCAACGTAATTTAATCTCTTAATTTCTTCTTATGCATAAACATATTTTTTCTTTTTCCCAGTGCATTTGATTCTCCTTTATCATTTTTTAAACTATATTCTTTGAAACATGATTATTGCAATGCTTGAACTCAAAGTTGTTAAACACATGAATGATTTGCTTTGGGACCTAGTGCCTATATTGCTTCAAAAAGAGTGTCATTTCCACAATAGTTATTTAATGATAGAGAACCCTTTTCTCGATTGTCCTATTCCTTCAAGTGGCTTGCATTCCTTGTCAATTCCAAAAGTTTCTCCCTTGACAACTACCATTCCTTTAATCACATTGAATCCTCATAAATATTGGTCCATAAAAGGCAGAGCACTTGCAAAGACTTCCCTTCATGAGTACATCAATCAAAGAGGTTCCAAGAAATTCTTTGGATTTGACCTCATTGATTTTGATAGAGAGGATATACATGTAAATTGATTTAATGATTTAGCAGATGCCTTCTATGATCAAATCCAACTTGGAGAGGTGTATTGATTATGTCTAATGAGACATTAAAGTCAGTGTAAAATTACTACAACCATCTCAATATTCAATGGGATATAGTTTTGGTTGTCACATCTATAGTTGAGCATTGCTTGGAGGATGTTAATTCAATTATTATGCATCAATTCCACTTCAAACCAATCAATAAAATCAAAGTTGTGGCCCTCAATTCCATGGTTGATACTATCGATGTGGTCAGTTCCACTTCCCCTACATCCTCTATAAATATAAGAGATGGTTCAATAACTATTATAAAAAATATCATTTTGAAGGACATTGTAGGGTATAACATCAGTGTGACCCATCATGAAGAAAGTTGTCATGTTGAATGTAGGCAACTTGCTAAACTATGCTTTGTAGAAACCCCCACGCTCCTCACCTGGGGTGCTCGCAATCAAGGGAGGTCATGTATGGTTGTACTACTCGTTCTTGATCGCTGACTAGAAAACACATTGGTGTTTCCATCCACATAAACAAAACCAAAAAACTTATTGAGGTTAATAGCATGCATTCCTATGGGAAAGTATATTGGATTTCACTTTGTGTTACTATAACATATACTAACGTGGATTATTTTCGTTAACTTACATGTATTTTAATGGTTGGTAGCACATAATGCATGAAAAAATATGGGGAAAATACTGATAACACACGACATTACATAGAGTGAAATGGTGACTTCCCAAAGTCTGACTACAGATATATAATTAAACTTGAGGTGTAATACCACACTGACCAAGCAAGTCCCCTCATAGTTTTTAATGATGCTGCAGCTCAATGCATGGCGATCATGGTAAAAGACCTATACCTATTTTCCTCTGAACCAAAAAAGAATTAAAAGAAATCATTGCCAAGGTTGTATTCCACCTATATTTCATAGTTGTAAGGATATTTTCTTAGACATCATACTCAAGTTGATAACAGTTCCCTCACACTTTGGTTACTTACATTCTAATATTTTTTCTCTTATATGTATGGGATAACTTCTAAGTTTTTATTTCTATATGCTTGTTCTACTTGTCATTTTTTCTAGATTATGTTATCATGTATACAATATAACATGTCCCCGCCTATCTGTTGGCATGTTTACAGGCATGTGTGCTTGTCATTGATGGCAATATCAGAGTATGCAGTGATAGAAAAATAGGGACAACGTAAGCTTAGAAGAGATAGTGCAGAGGTGCATGAAGAGTGCAAGAGTGTGCTTGTTTATTTGATGGCAAACAGGCAGGCAAGGAAGATCAACAGTGTAGGGATAATTGCATGGAAAGATCAGAAGTATAAACTCCATTTCAGAGTTTCGGATACTGGGCATTGGAGGAGTCAAGAAAGAAACTCATGACAAGAATGCCGAAACGGCGAAATGTGAAACACCGGAATACGTTGATCCGTCTCCATTTCGGAGTTTCGAATACCGGGAGATTGAGAAGTCAAGAGTCGAGACTCTTCAACACATGAGTCCTGGAGTTGCGAAATTTAGAATCCCGAAATCCCAAAAGAGGCACATCAACAAGAGTTTTGCAAATCGGGAAATAACTCCATTTCGAAGTCCCGGATGTCGGGAGTTGAAGTGTCGAAACACTTCACCACAGGAGTGTTGAAATGCCGAAACAACGAAATGCGAAACGTTGAAATCTCAAAATACGCACATAAACAAAGAGGTTCGCAGACCAAGAAATAACTCCATTTCATAGTTTCGGATACTGGGAGTGGGAAGATTCAAGACTCTTCATCATCAAGAGTCCCAGAATCGCGAAATGTGAAACGCCGAAATCCTAGAAGAAGGAGGTCAGTTTCGGATACCGGGAGTTGGAAGAGTCAAGACTCTTCATCATTAGGAGTCCCGAAATCGCGAAATACGAAACGTCGAAATCCCGAAAGAAGGAGGACAGTTTCGGATACCGGGAGTTGGAAGAGTCAAGACTCTTCATCATCAGGAGTCCCGAAATTGCGAAATGCAAAACGTCGAAATCCTGAAAGCAGGAGGACAGTTTTGGATACCGGGAGATGGAGGAATCAAGACCCGAGACTCTTCATCCTAGTAGTCCTGAAGTGTCGAAACGTGAAATTGTAAAATACAATTTTTGAATAAGGCTGTGGTCATAGCCAGTGGTCACATCGTCGAAGAGCTGTAGAGAAGAGCTCGAAGAGTTAAGCTCCTTTTTCGAAGTTTCGGGTATCGCGACTTGGAGAGTTGAGATGCCTCGCAATAGGAATTCGCGACATACGAAATCACGAAATGCCAAAATACAAAATGCCGAAATGATCGAAGGCAGACCAACTAAGCTCCTTTTTTCAGAGTTTCAGAGATCGTGACTTGGAGAGTCAAGATGCCTAACAACAGGATTGCTAAAATGCCGAAATGTGAAACGCGTTTTGGCTCAGCTTGTGGTCACAGCCATTGGTCACATCGGCGGAAGATGGAGGAAGGAGCTAGTGCAACCAAGCTCAATTTCAGAGTTTTGAGGATCAGTACGTGAAGCGTAAAGAAACCTTAACCACAGGAATCCCAAAATGCCAAAATGCGAAACGGTGAATTAAACGCAATACCCTACGAACTCCATCCAACGGTGCAGGTGAACTTGAATATGATCAGAGGGCTATTGTTTCACTTCATAGTGTAACTTCTAGAAACGACTGATGGTTTCTGCCAGAGGACTTGAAGAGGCCTCAGTATGATCGCCAGAGAAGATGAAGAGGCTCGAGGCATCTTCCAGTGATTTAAGACTATTCTTAGAGGCGATTAACAGATGGATGAGCGTTGAAGCCCATAATTGCAATAGAGAGGATTGAATCGACTATGATAGAGAAGATGAAGAGTCTCAACTGCCAAACAGGATGAGAAATCTCATCATAACACCCAGTGATGTTGGACGCGTGGGTTGAACCGCCACAGAAGTTGAAGAGTTGCAATGATGATCAGGTAGAGTTCTTGACATGAGGAGAATGCAGGATAGGGAGAGTGTGTAGAGTCTGGAGTAGGAAAGGTGTGGCAGAGAGAAGTGCAAGTAAACACCCTAATGTGGAGAATAGTGGTAGGGTGAGAGCATGTAGGAGCTTGGTGCATATTGCATGCACAAGGAGCACAAAGACTATAAGAATGCAGAAAAAAAAAGAGATTAGTGTGGTTGTCGTTGGGTGTGATTGAGGTGTGAAGAAGGATCAGAGCGCAGCAGTAGAAATGCACAGAAGGGGAATGGTGCATTGAAGGGACATGGCATAAAGATAATAAAAGGCAAAAGAATAGAAAAAGCAAGGAGTGTGCAGAAGACACTGAAGCAAACAGAGCAGCGCTGTGTAGTAGAATAGTGATGAGACCGGTAAGCCATTGAAGAACTTTATATCGTTGTAATAAGTCTTAATAGCAAAGATTTATATTTCAAGGTGCTAGGGAGGTGCTAGGGAGGACTGTTGTCCTCAGAGTTTCAAGTGGGTGCTTGAACACAGGGAGTTGTAGCTTCCTTCTAGTTGGTGCTAGAGAAACCAGGGAGTTGGTGCTTCCTTCTAGTTGGTGCTAGAGAAACCAGGGAGTTGGTGCTTCCTTCTAGTTGGTGCTAAACAAACAGGGAG
>JASDQU010681748.1:174532-188414 GCA_032191745.1 Picea mariana | reverse complement strand
TGAAATTTTCAATAGAAATGTACATAATTGCATGGTAGATTCTAGCGCATCATCAAATGTGATGCCCTTGTCTATTTTTCAAAAAATCAATGCTGAAGTTTAACCTTCCAGTCTTAAAATCATTCATCTTGATCGGACAAATGTTAAGGTAATTGGTGAACTAAAGAATGTGCTCATTAGGATATATTCTAATCCTAAGGTTCACCAAATAATTGATATCATTGTTGTTAACATCCCTAAAGTTTATGCTTTATTGTTAAGTAGAGATTGGCCTGAACATTTACATGGATACTTTGCAATAGATTGGTCTCATTTGTGGCTACCAGAAAATGGAAAGCCAAACAAAATTAGGATTAATCGTGAACATTACCTCAAGCACACCATGACAGATTTGAATGAAACTAATGAACCATTTACTGCTTCCACTAATTCACTTGAAATGCAAGGAATGAACACCTTCTTCCGTAACTTCATGGCTGAAACCTCCCCCATCACCGATTCGGAACAACAGTCTGAGCTCATGACATGTGCCCAGTCAGCAGCTTTACTGAATGTGCCAAATAATGTCGATGAAGCTCGCATATGGTCACTTTACTTCGATGGATCCAAATCCAAAGAAGGAGGTAGTGTAGGATGTGTACTCATCGACCCAGCAGGTAATAAAACTTTTAACGCCTGTCGATTAGAGTTTGAATGTACAAACAGCACCACCGAATACAAGGCACTTTTGCAAGGGCTCAGGAAAGTGGTAGATATGAACGTACATAACTTAATGGTATTCAGTGAYTCGGAAAATGTAGTCAGACAGGTAAGAAACTCCATACATTGCCTATCACCACACCTGAAAAGTTATCAAACCGAGGTATGGAATCTAATGCACAATTTTTCCACATTTAACATCAATTCCATTCCGAGATTAAACAATTTTGAGGTTGATTGATTAGCTAACATCGCTTCCAAACTTTTGTCGGAAGAAGGTCTTTCTCCAAATGCATTTTCAATTGAGTTATTGTTCAGACCATCAATCCTAGACAATGTCACTAATTGGATACTATTTGATGATGATCAGCAGATCATCAGTTTTTCGCACATGGAGGACACTTTCCATGGTGCAGTTATTGATGAAGGCACCCACGTGTTGGCAGCAATAATATAATTGTTATTTTTGTTATATCAATTAAATAATCTACATAGCTGCCTACACAGGGTCATGAAATTTCATTACTCTTCATGAGAAATTTCGAAACGACAGCTGTAAATCGTCGCTTTTACCTATTGTCTATTCATGCTTCGTTTTCATGACTAAAAGCATGAAAACTTGCGACTGCAATTACCATTTTAAATTTTCATTGAAGGAAAATTGTTTATATAATTTATCATGGAGTTTTGATTCCTTGTCATGAAGATATTACCCACTTTGTTTTTTATCCTTTCAATTCCAAACATGCTTAAGAATTTGATGGTTTTATGAGCAGAAGATCCCCACCATTTGATTTTTTGTATAGTTTTGGTTTGATCCTTGGTTACGTTTCTTTTACAAAACCTTTGATTTTTCGATTTTTGACTTACCCAAACTATGTAATCAAACCCACGATGCGTGCACTTATCCTCATTTTAATGATTCGAACCTAGATCATACTGAATGCAAGGTGGCATACGATTTGTAGGCTTCTATTATCTCCAAGGATGGCCTTGGGTTTCACAAACCTCTTCACATGCATTTTAATTAAACGACTATCCCATCGTATTAGTCTTTAAACCGTTCATTGTTGGGCTCGGGGTTATGGCTCTGTTTCATTTTTACAAACCCTACCTATATGTTGTGTTTGTTTGATTAACCTCCCATCCAGTATGGCTCCTGTCGTAAGAATTGAACCACACAATGTCCAAACCCTGCTCTCATATGACGATGCTAGAGAAGATCTGGAAAGAAATGGATGGCTCGTCTTCACTAGGAAGTTTTGGGTTCTCAATTTACAGGTTTCCCAAGAATTCACCTGATCCTTTGATGGTTGTAGGCTGAAAGTTGGTGATGTGCAACTGGAGGTTACCAAGGAGCTTCTGAGTCAAGCCATAAGATTGCCAATGAGTGGTCAAAAATGGTTTAAAAATGCAAAAGTGGAGGAAGTTCCTTGGACCCTATTGTTTACATCTCGAAAAATAACAAGTTGTGATAGAGGTGTGCCAATTTCATTCCTAAAATCTTGGTGGCATGATTTACTCGCTGCGGTAAAGCAATTTTTTACATGTGAGGGACGGTTCGAGCTTATATTTTTGTACCATTTACACCTGCTTATGAGTTTTATGGGTTTCCCTTTCAATATGCCTATTACTTACTCAGGAGTCTTTATAAAATGGGGAAAAGATATAAGAAACAGAGGTCAGACTCTATCCCTTTTCATCATGGCCTAGTTGAAATCCTGCTCATACATCAATTAGATTCACAGGATGATTGTTGGGATTTGTTTATAACCCGAAATGGTTATGGTAACCCTGAATTGGGAGAAGTAAATAAACTCATTGTTGAGGAAACCCTTGTCCACCCGATGGAATCTCTTTCACCTCCGCAGACTTGTGTCTGTTCCCCTAACAGCGAACCCTTGATCAATCCCAAGGTCATTCAACAGTCTAGTCAACAGATTGCACATCCAAAGGACTGTGTTAAAATTGTAAAGAAACCTATAGGAAAGAAGTTTAAGAGCAGTGTTGATATCAATTTTAAAAACAAAAGGGCTGGGAGATTGATATCACGGAGTCTTCGTAATAGGACAAATTCTCATGCAAATGCTATCAACATGATCAAGGTTAACAAAAGCTTAGACTTTGAAATTGACAAATTCCTTGCAGAGGAAGACCCTTTGTCATTCGGGCCACACCCTAATCGACCCTATAACCTTGTCGATAATTTGCCTCCCTGTTTGAAAGACAATCCAGAGTTTCCTGGTGTCAAGCTTTGTAATAAATCTACTATCTGTATGGAGGGCTCTCCGGTCCATGATCTTGTTTGTTCTGATGAAAATGCCACACAGTTACAGTGTGAGGTCTGTTTATCGTGGATTGAAGGATATTATACAGATATCCCAGTTCTGCAGTCATGGGTTAAGGTTTTAAAAGAGCAGATCGATGTTTTAACAAACGAAAACCACAGGCTTGAATCTATCCTCCAGGGGAAAGAAAAATGTATTAAAACCACAGTTCATGTGATATTTAAAAACTCGAGGCTGCTATAGCCATTGCAAACTCCAAGGTTTCATGATACGATTTGATTCCATGTTTAAAGGTATGATCTCTTAGATTAATAGCATGTTTGATTTCATTCTTAAGTTAGATTATTTGGTTTGCTGGATAAGCTATTTTTCATTATTAAATTATTTTGTTTTATTTATTAAATAAAATGAGATTTCATTTACTATTATAACTAGCTACAGAATCGTAAGATTCTGTAGCCAGTTATATAAATTCGAATTGTGTAAATTAATGACAGAAAAGCTATCTGAAATATTTATATTTTCTTTCTCTTCCAAGATATTCAGGGATCCATGATGTCAAAATGATTTGAGGCACTCTTGAGACCTTCCAGCCACATCTATGATGTATTTTGAATAAATAGAAATAAACTATTGTTAGTTTTTCTTAGGATTTAGTAAGATCAGGGTGGTTGCATCCCCTTTTATTTTTGAAACAAATTTGATCTCAGGAACAGAAACAATTATCTTTCCTGAGGCCTTTATAAACCTATCATTTTGTAAACAGTTCATCATCTCGGCCTGGGACCGGAGTATGGACAATTACACACAGACTTTAATGAAACATAATTCATATTACAGCTTTAGCTTTTGTGTATCATGTTTTACTTTAGGTTCTATTTATTTCAATGTGATAATAGATGGTGATAGCCTTTGTCTTCATGATTTATTATAACTTTGGATAATTCTTTTATTATATTTTGTCCATATCTTATGTTTCAGATATAATACACAATGATCATCTATCCAATTTAAATTAGGAGATTTATCTCTAATTTTCTGTTGAATGTTTAAATACAAGTTCTTATAGCGAGGCTTATCTCATTGTAGCTACTTGTAAATCATAAGATCACTGTGATTGTGTCCATTATATGCTCTGTTATCAAAACTCAATCTCCAGCATATTGTTTCGCATTTATTCGGAGAAATCTTAAGATTTGTTGTAGGTTTACTTCTCGGATAAAGGTGGCTGGATATTCTCTATTGTACAGATGGTGGATGCATTAATGGGTTAGTTTGTTATTTTATTTTGTTTTCTTGCTTATTTTAGAAGTTTTTACATATAGAATGATTTCCACTATCTATATCTTTCTGCTTAATTAAGTAGTTTAATATTTGAATGTATACACACAAGAAAATGAATCAAAAATACTTAGTATTTTCATTGTCATTATTACTGTTTTTAAAAGAACCCATTTACATTTGATTTTTATGAGTTTAGATCAAAACTTGTGATTTGTACATATTGTATATATGATGAATAGAACTATTATATAAATATTACTTAGATAAATTGTATATATATATATATATATATATATATCTAGATGTACATATATATTTCAGTAACTATTGTTGCACCTCTTTCATCACCTTAGTGAGCAAAATAGAGGTGCTTGCAAGCTCAGTTGGGTCTACTGAGTAGGACAGTTGTAAGGAAAAGAGTTAGGGAAGAAAATAAAAGATTACAATTAAGAATTAAACTAAGAAATGCAATAACAACTAAATTCATGAGCATAGGGACATAGAAACAAAAAGAACCATAAGCCCCATGTCACCAATGTTGAGGCTGATCTATTAGTGAAACAATACACCAAGAAGAAAGGGGACTATGAGTCCCTTCTTCCTCCAAGGGAGGGCTCTTGGACCCCCACCAGCTAGCTCTTCTTACAACAAAGAAAAATGGAAAATGATGAAAGAAATATTTACAAATCCACTCAATGGGTGAGATGGATTGTCCAATGAAATGGTGCAAATATGTTCTTGACAAGGATGGAGTCTTCAAGAGAATAGAGGCAACATAACATTACTTTGAATTCCTTGAAAAATGAGATGCATCCATGGCCTTTTTATAGCATTCCTTTGGGTTATTGTTTAACTGCTTTGTAGTGTGAAAAGAGGCCAATTAGGGCATTCCTAGGTCTTTGACAAGCCCACCAATCGGATCCAGCCCAGATTTGAGGGTCAAGTCAGCTTGGGAACTGAACCATAAGTGGGTGGGAGGCCGACCACTCTCATAAATGCATCATTTAGCAAGTGCATGGATTTTTGCGATAACAGTCATGCATCGTGCACATGTGCATGATTTCTGCATTCATGTTTCGCGCATGTGCACACACGCCCAATGTCTGCATAGCGCTCTTCAATTTTTCACTACTTTGTATAGTTTTTGACCTTTTTATGAATGCTTTGGTATTAATTTAGGTCCATGGATGACTTCATCACTGTTTGACGATGCTGAGTTCTTGTAACCATGTGCAGATGAAATTTCAGTGATAACAGATGCCCCCTGATGGATGAGGTTAGGAGCATACGTATAGCTGAAATCCATCAATGTTTCTTCTACTGAGAATGTTGTTGTAAGAGATAGCAATAGTGAGATCGTCCAGAGCGATCCACTGGAGGGAAAAAGGAACCGGTAGGACCCGACCTTGCATGAGGTGTGTAAAATAGAAAACTTTGTACAAATGAGGTGGGCATGCCCCATGCTCATGTCATGTAACTCTGAAAAAAGATGGCGGAAGTGTTGGTGTAGACAACTGCAGTGCTCTCGAGGGTGGTCATGATAAAGGCAGAAGAAAATTCTGCAAATGAACATACTCTGAAGAGTAGGCAGTGATCGCGGTAATAAGTAGCAGCAATTATGTGGGCATTGATAGCCCTGCAAAGTTCAGAGGTCTTTGGAAAATGAAAGAACTAACTGCAATAGTCACAAAGTAAGACCCACCCTAACATGAGAAAGTGTTGGCGTCGAATGTTATGGGGGTCAACGACAGCAGGGAGTAATGGTGTTTCACCCTGTGCCATTCGAGATCTCTCATTGAGTGGATAATGAGAATCAAGATACTATTGCCCTTCTGGAAACTGTGCTAATGTCGAAAAGAAGGTAGACACGACTCCCAGAAGCAAATGGCTTCATGAAATCTACTAGGTGAGGTGAGGAAGTGGAGGAGGTACATGGACGAAGTCAATATGTGGGAAGACTCAAGACTGCCCTTGGTTGGAGTATGTGTGAGATAAAAAGTGGCCGCAACCGTTCAATGAGGTCAAGTGTCAGGGGGACGATAAGACCGGGGATAAGTTGTGCCAGAGGCAGGACAAGGTGAACAAATTTAGAGGGTAGAGGTAAGTGGCCTATGGGGTACTCTAAAGATATGGATGATGTCGGGAAGGGGAGATGATAAGTAGTGCTCCAACCAAGGGTGACATGGGTTGCGGTTGGCGAAAAAGAGAGAAGAAGGTCGCCAAAAGTGACGATAAAAAGGTAATGTAATGACTGCAAATAAAGGCATTTGTACAATAAATAATGAATAATTGGAGAGAAGTGTACAAATATAGAAACAGGTGCCCCAGTGTGATATGGGTGGCCTGTGTAGGGCATAATTTGCTTGGAGAACTGATGAAGGGTGGGGGCCCCATTGGTGAGTTTATGTATGAGGTAGGTGAAATGAATGTAGATTTGCAGATAGGCAAACCGATTGTGGATGAAATGGAGGTTCATGATACTACGGAGGTGCAGTCAAAAAATAGAACCGTGAAGAGATCATCTGGGAGTCCGTGTGGGAAAGCTAGAAAAATGAGGAGAAGGAGTATGTGGTTGATTCGCGACATGATGAGAGACTATCGGGACTCCCATCCCTAAAGGGTTTTGAAAAAATAGCATGAGTGTCAGAAGTGTCAAAAGGTGCTATGAATGGGACAACTCATGTGGGTAAGAATGCTATCGGGTAATAGTACCGAAAATGCAAATGGAGGTGTGGGTACTGCAAAGACGAGAATGGGGATCCTAGAGGCAAATGTCAGAGGGTGTGACTGGAAATGTGAGTGCGAGATAGAGGGAAAGACTACATGACAGTGCTGAGTATATACCTGAAGGGGTTGTGTCGATGTATGTTGATCAAGTACCTGCACACATGAAAACCAAATACCCAACGTGAACAATATCTGAAGAGAATCGAAGATATGAGCATGTATTTGATAAGCATGAATATGCACATGCGTACCTAACCAAGGTATGAAAAATGGCACCCTGGGGGTTCAGAATGAAAAGAGGCCCAGGGACTACTGTGATGTAGATGATGGGATGTTGATCACGTGGCTGAAGATGGATCGAGAAATGGACACCGTGGGCTCCCGGAATGGTAAGTGGAAGTTTGGCAAACATGCCTATATATAGTTGTAGGGCCCACATTGCCACCTCATTTGTACCTGCTGCGATAATGACTAGATGAGAAGTTTTGAGAGGAGATTTGGAGATTCAGGGAGGATGAGGCATCCGATTGGCAATTAGTGATCTTCAGGTTAGTGGTATGATCATCCTGCATAGAAATAGAATTTCATTTTTTGGGCAGGGGTTGTACAGAGGGCCGTGTAGAGGGATTTTGTGGATGTGCACCCCACGTGCGTGGGTGATTCAGAAGTAGGCGTGCACATGTGTGTTCCTACCCACTAGATAGATGTGCATGGGGGCGCTGGTGAGGGGGTAAGAGGTACGCACTATGTACGCGCATGTCGGTTGTACAACTGTGCATTTGTGCGTAGTTGTGGCGTGGACAGGCACACACCAGTGCATGCCTGTGCAGGCAAAAGGCACGCCTAAGAGTGTGCCTGTGCAGCTAACATGTGTGCATACATGCGCACCTGTGTAGTGAAAAAGTGTGCATGTGTGCATGTCTGTGGGTTGAAATAGTCATGCCTTAGAGGTAAGGTTGACGGGTGTAAAATTGATCTTTGTGATGTTGTTGATCGTCTCATGGGTTGATATAAGACTCTTTGTTGTGGCTGCAAGTGGATAGTTTTCACAATGCCAGTGGGTTGGCGAGAGCGAGATTGGTCCCAAATGCAAGACGTCGTAGATATTGAGGAGCCAGGTTTGCATGCAACTTTGGCAGCCTATGGGTTGCTAAAGTTCTTTGAGTACCCATTGATATGGGTGCAGGAGTATCTCCTGCAATTCCTGATCTAGATGTGGAGTCTGGAGCTGCATTGCTTCCTTGTGTGAGGAGAGCAGATCCCCTTCACTGTGGTGGAGTACATTTACTTCTTGACTGGGCTCCCGTTTCGGGGTGTTCCCCTACCGGCGGATCCGGTGCTACCGAGGGATCTGGCCCTACAACCATTGGTCAAAGATACTATTCAGGTCAGAACTTTATGTCCGGGACGGTTGTGAGCATTGGGTCAATAGATGCCCTGGCACATCAGTGTATAGCAGCGATGATTGTGAGAGTATATGGGTCATTAGCGACCCAACGGATCAGTGGGGCCCAGCTTATGGTGATAGAGAGAGTATTGGCTGGTGAGGATTTTGCCTGGGGGTTGACGTTGCATGCCAGGATGGTAGGGCAGTTGGACCACTACTGGTCCACGAATATGGGGGAGTTTGCCTTCGGGTCTATCCTGGTGGCTTGGTTTCTGGAGAGGGTGTCGATGTTGCGCTCTAGGATTTTATTGGGTGCACCTGGGGTGCGAGAGCCGCGACTGCACCGATGGTCAACGGTGTTGCTTCACCATGGTGGTGGTGAAGGTGGCCACCTCTTCACTGCAGAGGCGGCACAAGTATGGCGGCAGATGATGCAGGTGATATTACAGTACCCTTATGCCGAGGATGACTTCCAAGATGATCCAAACATGGTGCTACCTCCAGGGGAGGTGTTTGACTGTCGTGGTATGGTGATTGATGATGTTGATATGTATGTTTTTGTGTTTTTTTGAGATAGCATGTCATATGTATATGATAGAGATGCTGATACTATCTATTGTTTGTTTGCATGTGCAGATGTGGCACCTCACGGGCACGATGTGGAGTTGCAGAGAGAGCTGGAGAGATTGTTGTGGGGAGAGAGACGTCGGCGTGAGGACGTCGTGGTGTGACCAGCTGAGCCAGAGAGGGTAGCGAGGAGGCACCGGTTTGATGACCCTGTTGCTGGGCCATAACACGCTCCTCCAGCGGCTGCCGAAGTGGATTTTGAGGACATACGTCATCGTCTGGAGGGGATGTTACAGGATGTGCCTGAGGGCCTATTGTCTCGCATCCAGGATGAGGCTTTCCTGGAGTAGTGTGTGGGGGAGCCGCCACCATGGCGGGCCATAGTACGAGGAGCAGCAGTGGTGGCTGCAATGACGACCGGATGACTATCGCCAGGGCAGGAGGGGCCGGTAGGGGGGGGACCACCTCCTCCTAGGGCATGAGGTGGTGGGTCACCACCGCCTGAGGGAGGAGTAGGCGGTGGTGCACTAGCGGCACCATGAGTGGTGTTGTTATGCATTGATGTATATATATATATATTTGTATATAGGCTGGTGAGCCCATTTTGTACAGAGGTGCTGCATTGGCCTATTGATACTTGTATTTTTTGTATGTAAACATTCGGATGGCACTGTGGACCTTTATATATACATGAGTATACATGTTTGAGATCTATGTGGTGTTTACATGTTTTTGGTTAATGTTTTGATGATGTCTATTCTATATATATGCTATGACAGGTTTTTTGATATGTTTATGTATGTGTAGAGGTAGCTTGATGGGATATATACCAATCTAACACTATGTTAACGATGTTATCTGTAATTTGATTCAATTTTCTTGGAATATGTGTAAATGTAATGGAATCAAAATGTTGAGATAAAATCCTAACCTACAGGTATTTGTGAAAGAGGCAAGGATCATGGATGCGGTACACATTGTTGAGCTAGAGTACGACTAGTTGAGAGTCAAGGAAGACGCTAAGGTGATGAATATGATGATGTTGGGCATCGACAAGGAGGCCAATGAGGGTGGTGTATTCGGCCTGGTTGTTGGTTGTTGAACCCAAACATATGTCGCGCAAATGGAGTATTTCATGTGAGGGGGTGTAGAGAGCCCAAGCAGTCGAAGCGAGATTTTGTGTCCAACGATTGGCGTTGTCGACGTAATCGCTGTGGTAGGCTGGTGGAGGAAGTATCTATCAATAACACAAAGGATAGTTTATACATGAGGGAGGGAAAAAAGATTAAAAAACACTATAAAAGAAAATAACCTAAAGTAGAATGACTACGTTTAAGCGTAAAATTTCTTGAGATACAACCCGTTGATGGGTTCTTTCAGAGAGAGGCCTTCAAGGGAGGCTAGGATGTATGTGCCTTTGGTGAGGCAATGTTGGATAATGTATGGGCCATGCCAAAGTGACTCGAATTTTCCATGGCCAAAGGTATCATGAGCGATATCGTAAGCCAAGATGAGGTTGCCTTCGCAAAATGAGTGAAGGTTGAGATGGCGATCAAAGGTAGCCTTGGATTATTTTTTAGTTGCCTCGTTGTTCTGTAAGGAAGATCGACGATCTTCATATAGAGACTCTAAGTTCAACAAGCGCTGCTCCATTGGAGCAGTGTTGGGTAATAGCTCAATTGTGGTGCGTAAAGTGGGAATTTCACACTCGATGGGAAGAGTGGCCTCAACCCCATGGACTAAATGAAATGGTGTGAAACCAGTAGTTGTTTTCACAACCGTTCAGTAAGCCCATAGCGCAGAAAATAACATATGATGCCAATTGGTTTTATGTTTATTAACTGTGCGCTGTAACATGGTCTTGAGGACTTTGTTAACTGCTTCAACCTGTCCGTTAGACTGAGGGTAATATGGTGAGGCAAACTTGTGAGAGAATCCTAACTGAAATGAGAGTTCGATGAAGATCTCATTCTCAAAATGTTTCCCATGATCAGAAACGAGTTGAAGGGGTACTCCAAAGCGGGATATGACGTGATTAAATAAAAAACGTGTTGTAGTGTCAGCGGTGTTGTTGAAAGTGGGCATAGCTTCTGCCCATTTGGTGAAGTAATCAACGGTGACAATGATGTATTTGTGACCATTGCTGGAGGGGGGATTACAAGTCATAAACTCGATGCCCCATTTACAAAAAGGGTCGGCAATAATGACAGGGTGAAGAAGAGCGGGGGGAGCTCGGGCTTTATTGGCATAGAGCTAACATTGCTCACATCGTTTCACGGCATGAATGCAATCATAAAACAAGGTAGGCCAAAAGTAACCGGCTCGGATAATATTTTGAGCAATGGATATGCCTAAAAGATGGCCCCCACATGCGCCATTGTGGCAGTCGTTTAAGACTCTATTGGCCTCATCAATAGTCAGGCATTGACGAAGAATGGTGTCGATGCCCCACCGGTATAGGATGTCTCCGATGAGGAGGTAGCGGGGGGGCTAATGGAAAATACGACGATGATCATCTCGTGAAAGGTGGTTACTGAAATTTTGAGTGTGGAGATAGGTGAGGAGGTCATCGTACCAAGGATCATCCGAAGTGATGTAAAAGAGATGTTCATCGGGAAAGCCAGTGTTGACGGGGGCACTGGTGGTGTTAGAGGGGAGGGTCGTGACAAGTTCAGCGAGAACAAGGGCCTTCTTACTCTTAGGTGTTGAGAACTCGAGGTTGTACTCCTGAAGGATAACGATCCATCGAGAAAAGTTTTCGTTAACTTGCCGACGGCTGAGCAGGTACTGCATAGGGTTGGAATCTATGACGACCTTTGTTGTGCGAAACAGAATGTAGTGGCGTAGTTTCTAGACTGTGAGGATGACTGCAAGAGCAAGTTTGTCTTCATGTTTATACTTCAAGGGTGGCCGTAAGAGGTTTTTACTAACGTAATAAATGACATGCTCACGATTTTCATCACCTAACTGGATGAGAACGCCAGCTACTGATACAGTTGATGCTGATATGTAGAGGATATAGTCGTGATTGTAGTCAGGTGCACTAATTAAAGGTGCATTCGAGAGGGCGGTTTTAAGATCGTCAAATGACTGTTGGGCATGGGTTTCCCAATGAAAAGGGATGTCGTGACGTAGTAAGCAAAGGAAACCATGTGCATGTATGGTGTAGTCTGGGACAAAGTATCTAAGAAAGTTAGCTTTTCCCTGTAGGCTCTGAAGTTGGCGTAAATTTCGAGGAGGTGGAATTTCGGTGATAGCTCGGACTTTGAGGGGGTCCATGGTAATACCCCTTTGGGAAACAATAAAGCCAAGGAGGCACCCTGCGGTGACACAGAACACACACTTGAGAGGATTCAAGCAGATGTTGTACTGACGACACCATTGAAAGATGATTCGTAAATCATCAAGATGTTGAATGTGTTTCTTGGATCGAGATGTGAGGTCGTCCAAGTAGGCGAGGATGATATGAACCAGATCATGAAAGATGTATGTCATAGCCCACTGGAAAGTTGTCACGGCATTCTTTAAGCCAAAAGGTATGACATGATATGAAAAAGTACCCCAAGGGGTAGTAAATGAGGTTTTATATTGATCAGCGGGGTGAATTTGAATTTGATTATAACCAGAGAATCCGTCCATAAAGGAGAGAGCCTCGTGGTCGGCACAGTCGTCGATAATTTGATCGATGAAAGGCGTTGGAAAGTTGTCTTTGGGACATGTGTGATTGAGATCGTGAAATTCGGTGCAAACGCGGATAGTGCCCTATTTTTTGTTAACGGGTATAGGGTTGGAAACCCATGAGGTATAGGCAATGGGGTAAATGAACCCGGCAGTGCGTAACTTGTCAATTTCATCTTTGATAGCCGCGGCTTTGGATGGGTGTAGTGGTCATTTTTTTTGGCGAACTGGTGTAATGTCGGGCTAGGTGTCGATGCGATGTTCGACAATAGAGGGATCGAGGCTAGGCATTTCTGTGTATGACCAGGCAAAAATATCCCTATATTCCTGGAAGAGGGCTTTATATGCGGTGATTTCCTGAGGAGTGCAAGCAGCTCCAATGGTGATTTCTTCGATGATGCCATTTTTTATGGAAATGTCGATTTTAACGGTTGGTGAAATGTTGGCCATGTTTCCTTATTCAAAAGCATCTAGGACAGGAATGGGGTTTTTGAACCAGTCGATAGGCCCTGATGGGATAAAATCCTTGGTTTCGACCGCATAAACGAGGTGTTGGTTAGGAGGCATGGAGGCTTCCTGTGGAGAGAAGAGTGCGTGATGGTGTAGCGCATCCCAAGGAGAGTCCGGGTGGTTTAACTCTTCGAGTATTTCTTTGTCGTATTGGAAGTGACGGGAATACAAGGGGTCGTGAGGAGTGATTTTGGTGACGGTTTGTGTGTGGTTGCCCCCTGGTGAAGAAGCAGGGGGAACAATGTTAGGAGATGGTGAGGGTTCACTCGACATAAACCATACGTTGAAGTACTGAGGGGTACCCGTGGTGGTTGGGTGTAAAATGTTCATAGGGGAATGAGAGGCAGAGTTGGGGGGGATTGGGGGGTGAATCTTCAAATAAGTCATCTAAGAACAATGGAGGTGTTGGAAGGTCCTCGGGTTTGGGAGAAATGACATGAAAATTTGGTAGTGATGAGGTAATGTCAATTATCATCTCTACGGGCCGTTGAAGAAGGGTCAATTGGTGTTGCCTGTATTCAAGGATCATAGGACACTGGTATGTAAAATGAGCTAATGAATCGCAGAGAGAGAACGGGCATCTCATATGTTCATTGACTGAAGTGGTGACATAACGGATGTCTGTGATATTTGTTGAGGAGGATGTAGCAAGACTAGGGTTGCTCTGGAAGTTCTGGCATACTGCAGCTAATGTCTGCCAAAAGCATGGCAGGGCCAAGAAATGGTGGGTATAATGGCCATA
>JASDQU010681748.1:156356-168468 GCA_032191745.1 Picea mariana | reverse complement strand
AAATGGAAAATGATGAAAGAACTCTTTACAAATCCACTCAATGGGTGAGATGGATTGTCCAATGCAATGGTGCAAATATGCTCTTGACAAGGTTGGAGTCCTTAAGAGAATAGAGGCAGCATAACATTACTTTGATTTCCTTGAAAAATGAGGTGCATCCATGGCCTTTTTATAGCATTCCTTTGGGTTATTGTTTAACTGCTTTGTAGTGTGAAAAGAGGCCAATTAGGGCATTCCTAGGTCTTTGACAAGCCCACCAGTCGGATCCAGTCCAGATTTGAGGGTCAAATCGGCTTGGGAGCTGAACCATCAGTGGGTGGGAGGCTGACCACTCTCATAAATGCGTCGTTTAGCAGGTGCGCAGATTTTTGTGATAACAGTCGCGCATCGTGCACATGTGCACGATTTCTGCATTCATGTGTCGCGCATGTGCGTGCGTGTCCAATGTCTACATAGCGCTCTTCAATTTTTCACTACTTTGTATAGTTTTTTACCTTTTTATGAATTCTTTGGTATTAATTCAAGTCCATGGATGACATCATCACTGTTTGATGATGCTGAGTTCTTGTAACCATGTGCGGATGAAATTTCAGTGATAACAACTATAATTTAGTAAGTTATTATATTTATTTTAGTTGTTTTTTGCTTCCCATAGGACTTTATATTGGCCAACAGAGCCATTAAACCCATCAGAGTGAGTCAATCCAAATGGATTGGGTTAATTAGAGAACCCCAGACCGAATGCACTCTTCTAGTTGACGAGCGGTCAATTTCGCCCGTCAACAAATGGTGCTAGAATGAGGGCCTGAATACTATTAATGGCACAAGGAGGTCGCAAGACTCCTCCCCCACCTACCCGCTCACCTATAGTAACAAGAAGTCATTCTAATGACAACATTGTCCCTCAAACATCAACCACATCAAATGAAAATCCACAAATCATCTTCGAACCAGTAACTCCAAACCCCCCAAGGGCCGACATACAAGAAATTGTTCGTCAATCCCTCATAAGGACGCACAGTGCCTTGGCCCATATCAGACAACCAGGTCAGCCATTGAACCAACCATTAGACTTCTCTAATATCAGGGAATAACTTGAAGGTATTGATCTTACCCTAAACTCTATAGACGTAGATCACATCCTCACTCCTGCAGTAGGAGGATCTGGTATTCCACCATCACCACCCCCTTCATCTCCTTCTTCTTTTAGAGAAGAATCATCAAATGAAGGCAGTTCCTCATCTTAGCCTTCGACACCACCCACACCTAAGGCCAATCTGAACAATCCTACTATACCTTGTCTAGATCAAGATGCAGTGGCCATACCTAGGCCCCTGCATCCTTTGCCTAAACATCCGGAGAAATGTCTCCCTAAATTTGACCCAGACCCCAAGCAGATTGTTGAGGATCATATCAAAAAAATCATGCTAGACATTAGGCTCCAGAGTGTTGAACATGAAGATGTAGTATGTAGGATTTTTCCCTACACTTTTGAAGGCAATGCCTCTACCTGGTACTTTTCCCAACAACACCACACCATCATCTCATGGGATAGATTCAAGTCCTGTTTCCTTGAGAAATTTGGAGACGACAAATCCCCTGAAGCTCTATTCATGGAACTCTCTAGTTTAAAGATGAACCCCAAAGAAAATATAAAAGACTTTAATCAAATGTTCCTAACATTAAAGAATTGAATCCCTACAAACTCAATGCCTTCCAAAAATCTTATCGTCGCATACTACATGAAAGCCTTACATCAAAACATATCCATTTGGGTAAAAAGGTCCAAGAAAGCCACATTGTTAGAAGCCTTCGAAGAGGCAATTCAAATCGAGAAAGATATTCTCAGCCTAAAAGACAATACCTATAATGAGGTAGAGACTATTTCATCCTCCAAGAAGAAAATTGAAATCCTTCCTAGACCTCCCCAAAACATAACTCAACCAGATAGTTCAGATCTAGAAAACTTATAAAACGTCATTCAGAAGTTGTCTAATCAAGTTATAGATTTGAAAAGATTGGCTGAAGAAGCTTCTTCAAGCAAAGGGCCTTACAAACCCCCTTTTAGAAAGCCTTTCCCACAAACCGGCCTAACTCAAATTCTGAAGACCTAAATATAGAAAGCTTACAGTTTGCTATTCAGACGATTCTAGAAGCACATGATAACTTGATTCCTCCTGAGATTCCTGAAGAAGTAGTTGAACAAGAGGTAGTGGAAGAGGACAAATCCTCCCCAAACATTTTCGAACATTTTTCGGATAGCATTTTTCAAGCTAATTTTGAAACAGTGCATCCTTACAATACCAGGAGCAAGACAGCCAATAAGTCTTCCTCTGAAGTCGTAACTAATGCACCTCCAAAACAGTCTAAATCAATTGAAACTAAACAAAATTCATAAGCCCCAAGTTTAGAGTATGATTTAATTAAGTATCTAAAAAAACTTAGAGCTAACATTTATGTTTACGAATTATTAAAATTCCCTTTTCTTCTGCAAAAGATGTTGCAGAATATTGCAGAAAATAGCAAAAACGGCAATCCGAACAGTAACAAAGTTGCTCAAAACAGTACCAAAACACCTCAGAAGGTCTCCGGAAAAATGACGTCAGAGATTTCTGATAAAAGAGACCTTGCTGTAAAAAGTGTAACAAATGTAGATAAACTAGTTTCAGGGGCTGCGATTAAAAAACAGCAAACTTCTATTGTTAATACTCGTAGAAATGTCCCACCCTTTTTGTTGACTTTTGAAATTTTCAATAAGAATGTACATAATTGTATGGTAGATTCAGGTGCATCATCAAATGTAATGCCTTGGTCTGTCTGTCAAAAAATTAATTCCAAAGTTCAACCATCCAGCCTGAAAATTATTCAGCTTGATCGAACTAGTGTTAATGTAATAGGTGAATTAAAAAATGTGCCCATCAGATTATCATCTAATCCTAAAGTCCATCAAGTTATTGACATCAATTTTGTAGATATCCCAGAAGTATATGGTTTGTTTTTAAGTAGAGATTGGTCTGAACAACTACATGGTTATTTTGCAACAGATTGGTCTCACTTGTGGTTGCCCGAGAATGGAAAGCCTAACAGAATCAAGGTAAATCGTGATCGTTATCTTAAGTTCATGGTAACCGATTTAAATGACCCTAATGAACCATTCCCTGCTTCTGCCAATTCACCTAAAATACAAGGGATGGACACTTTTTTCAGCAATTTCATGGCTGAAACTTCTACCATTACTGACCCGGAACAACAGTCCAAAATTATGACATGCACACAGTCAATAGCCTTCTCTTTGTGGTCACATGCACCTGACGAAAATCAAATCTGGTCTCTTTACTTCGATGGATCAAAATCTAAGGAAGGAGCTGGTGCAGGGTGCATGCTCATTGATCCAGCAGGTAACAAAACTTTGATTGCTTGCCGATTAGAATTCGAATGCACAAACAATACGGTCGAATACGAGGCACTCCTGCAAGGTCTCAGGAAAGCACTAGATTTGAAGATTCAGAATTTGACTGTCTTTGGTGATTCAGAAATTGTGGTTAGACAAGTAAAAAACTCTATCCACTATCTATCTCCACACCTGAAAATCTATCAGACTGAGGTATGGAATTTAATGAACAAGTTTTCTGCATTTAACATAAATTCTATTCCTAGATTGAATAATTCTGAGGCTGATTTGTTAGCTAACATCGCTTCAAAAAAATTCCGTATAGAAGGCCTATCTCCGAATGCATTTTCCATCGAGTTGTTGTTCAGACCATCCGTCTCAGACAACATCACCAATTGGAGAGTCTTCGATGACAATCAACAGATTATCAGTTTTCTACACATGGAAGAGATTTTCCAAGGCGCGGTTATCGACGAAGGTACCCATGACGAAAACCTTCACGATTTTACGATAATACCAAATCCAAGATCCCCAGAGTCTGCATTGGACATGGTAAACCCTATCCCAAAATATGTGGTTAGATTAAAAAATGTTATGATCTTCACGATAAATTCAAAAAATCAGTGAATTGTAAAATGAATAGTTCTTCCTTGACACATGAAAAAGTAAATTTAGGAACCAAAGATAGCCCACAGTGCATCAATTTGGGGTTGGGATGTTCTGATCAAGAAAATATAGAATTTACTAGGTTTTTTAAGGAATTCAAAGATGTCTTTTCTTGGACATACGATGACCTAAAGACTTTTGATCCCGACATCATACAACACATTATTCCCATGAAACCCCAGACCCAACCTTTTCAACAAAAGTTAATAAAGATGCACCCAAAACTTGAACCAACAGTCAAGAAAGAATTAAACAAACTCTTGAATGCTAAAATAATCTTCCCAGTAAGACATACACAGTGGGTCTCTAATCTTGTCCCTGTAAGGAAAAAGAGAGGTGAAATCTGACTATGTGTCGATTTCCGAAATTTAAACCGAGAGTCTGATAAAGACAACTACCCTGTTCCTCCCATGGAACAGATCCTTCAACAAGTATCTGGTTCTGAAATATTATCACTGCTAGATGGTTTTTTAGGGTATAACCAAGTCCTTATGTCTCCCCCAGACCAGCTCAAAACTACTTTCCATACCCCATGGGGCACCTACGCTTATAGGAATATGCCCTTTGGGCTCATAAATGCCGGTGCTACTTTTCAAAACTTCAAATTAAGGGATGATTATTGACCCTGAAAGGAACCAAGTCATTTCAAAACTTCCCCCTCCCTCTTTAAAAAATTCCATGCAATCTTTCTTAGGTCAGATAAACTTTGTTAGGAGGTTCGTCCCCAGCTTTTCAGAAATGGTTAGACCATTACAAACTTTAATAAAAAAGGATGTATAGTAGCATTGGGGACCTTTAGAAAGTCAGGCTTTTGACTCAATAAAAAAGGATATATTAGACGCTCCTTCTCTAATGAGCCTTGATTTTTTGTGAGACTTCACCCTCTACACGTTTGCCTCTGATCAGTCTTATGTTGCTGTCCTAACCCAAAAGAATGTTGAAAACAACGAAGTCCCAATTGCCTTTATGAGCTCAGCCTTCAAGGGAGAAGAACTTAATTACCCAGCAGTAGATCAGCAGGCTTATGCTATTTTTAAAGTGGTAAAACACTTTCAATCTTATCTACCGAAATCTAGGACGAAAATCATTGTCCCTTACATTGCTGTCAGAAATTTGTTAGTAAAAAAAGAACTGGGTGAAAAAAGGGCAAACTGGGTCACATCCTTACAAGAATACGACATAGAAATTACCCCAACATAGATTGTTAGAGGCCAAGTTTTATGTAAATTGGTTGTCGATTCAGCTATAGGACAGCAAAATGAAACTGATATATTAATTCAAGATTAGCACAATCAAAATCAAATCTGTTGTGCACAAAACCTTACTAGTCCTTGGTATGATGACATCAAGTTTTATCTTATACATGGATCAGCCCCCCGTCACCTTGATCCAAAAAAGAGGAGATCACTAAAATTAAAATCTTCTTCTTTTCAACTGGTAAATGGTATTTTGTTTCGCCAAAATTTTGATGGAATACTTATGCGTTGTCTTGAAAAAGATGAAGCAGAAAAAGTCATATTGGAATTACATGCAAGGGAAGCTGGTGGGCATTTTGGTGGAGACACCACTGCCCACAAAGTATTAAGAGCAGGTTATTACTGGCCTACTCTTTTCAAAGACGCCCATGCCTTATGCCGCAAGTGTGTAATCTGTCAAAAGGCATCTGGACGAGTACAGAAACCAACATTCCCGCTGCAACCATTTTCGATAGACTCCCCTTTTCAGTAGTGGGGCCTGGATATTATAGGCCCAATCAATCCAACATCCTCGCAGTAGCATAAATACATCATAACAGCCACAGATTATTCCACCAGATGGTCCGAGGCTGTGACATTAAAAGCTGTAAACACTAGCCAGGTAATATCCTTCCTAAATTCAAATATTATCACTCGTTTCGGTATTCTTGAATGCCTAGTATTTGAAAATGCTTCCTATTTTTCATCTCTTGAAATGAGTGATTTCGCTCTAGAAAAAGGAATAAAATTAAAATACTCTACCAGCTATTACCCTCAAGGAAATGGTTTGGAAAAATCAACTAATAAAAACCTGATCAAAATCATCAAGAGAACGGTCTCTGAAAACCATAAAAATTGTCATAATGCATTATTTAACGCAATTTGGGCTGACAGGGTAACTCCTAAAACTGTTGTTGGTAATTCCCCCTTTTTCCTTGTTTACGACAGGGAAGCGATTCTTCCACCACATGTCCTTCTTCCATCTCTGCAGTTATCACAGAAGGTGCAAGAAGAACATTGTTCTCTCTTGGAGAGTTAGATTAACACTTTGATGAAGTTAGAAGAGGTAAGGGCTCAAGAAAAATGAAAATTGGATCAACATCAACTCATTGTGAAAAACTGGTTTGATTCCAATTCTGCCTCAGACATAAATTTTGAGGTAGGTGATCTTGTCCTTAAGTGGGACAAACCTCATGAGGGAAAAGGAGAGCATACTAAGTTTCAAAACCTATGGTTGGGACCATTTTTAATTGATGAGAAACTAGGTCCCAGTTCCTTTTGCCTGCATAATTTAGAGGGACAACCAGACACCTTCCCGGTGAATGGCCAAGCTCTCAAAAATTACTTTACCTGATGACTCTCCCATACACCTTTTGTAGATATTTTCTGTTTTGTTTTCCTTACTGTTTGCTTTTCTTTTTTGGTTTGTTTTTGTTTTTCATTTCTGCTTATTGGTCTTTGTTTTTGAAACACACATGATTGAACCATGGGCTAGATCAGACAAAGAAAACAAAATACTTCCCCTCGAAAATAACTGCTAAAAGTTGTCAGAACATTAAGTGTTGTCTTTCTTTGAAATTGTAGACTGGTTAAAGATGACTTTTTGTTTGAAAGGTGTTCTCTTAGTTTCAATCTGCACTTGAAATGTATTCACGACCATCTTTAAAAATATTTTTATGCTGTCCATGTTCTTTAAGAGAGAAACTCAATGATGCCTCCCTGTTCTTGAAAATTAGTTTTATTAATAAACTATTTTTGGATCTTGATGAAGGACAACACAAAAAATTTAAAGGCCTGTGGAAATATTAAGATGTGTTTAAAAACTGGAATTTTCAGCGTCACCCCGCTCTATTGAATATTTTTAAAACTATATTAGAATATGAATAATGTCTCGGAGAGCTATGGGAAGTGTTTGTAAACCCGTCGGGACATAGAACAGGTCTACTGGCAGCGGGTAAATGCATGCATGATGCCAAGATAACTTTGTCGGGGTACTGAACAGGCCCGCTGGCAGCGAAGCAATGTCAAGTAAAAGAAAATTCTCATATATGAATTTCGTTTTGGCCCTAAGTGTCCTTCGTTCTGATCTGAAATTTCTTGACAGGATATAGACATCAAAGTGGGTTAATTGACATCCCTGTCGAGGCTATGGACACCTGCTGGCAACAATGGCCCTATCAACAGTATTGAATATTTAAAGTTAACATCATGGCTTTCTTTTGTCGAGTTTGTCACCAGTTTTCATTTCTTTAAAAATACAAGTTATCTAAAACTGGACTGCGTCATGATTATTTGATATGTTCAAATGACTTTTCAGTTGTTTTTCGATTTGAAATTTTTTAGATTTTTCTAACCTAAACTCATTTGTGTAACAGAGATAACTACTTCTCCCAGCATGTCGCCATTGTTGGTAGCAATAATATAATTATCATTTTTATTATATCAATTAAATAATCTACATAGCTGCCTACACAGGGTCATGAAATTTCATTACTCTTCATGAGCAGTTTCAAAATAACAGTTGTAAATCGTCGCTTTTACCTATTGTCTATTCATGCTTCATTTTCATGACTGAAAGCATGAAAACTTGCGACTGCAATTACCATTTTAAATTTTCATTGAAGGAAAATTGTTTATTCAATTTATCATGGAGTTTTGATTCCTTGCCATGAAGATATTACCCTCTGTGTTTTTGATCCTTTCAATTCCAAGCATGCGTAAGAAGTTGATGGTTTTATGAATAGAAGATCCCCACCATTTGACTTTTTGTATAGTTTTGGTTTGATCCTTGGTTACATTTCTTTTAAAAAACCTTTGATTTTTCGATTTTTGACTTACCCAAACTATGTAATCAAACCCACGATGCATGCACTTATCCTCATTTTAATGATTCGATCCTAGCTCGTATTGAATGCAAGGTGGAATACGATTTGCAGGATACCATTATCTCCAAGGATGGCCTTGGGTTTCGCAAACCTCTTCACATGCATTTTAATTAAACGACTATCCCATCGTATTAGTCTTTACATCGTTCATTGTTGGGCTCAGGGTTATGGCTCTGTTTCGTTTTTACAAACCCTACCTGTATGTTGTGTTTGTTTGATTACCCTCCCATCCAGTTTGGCTCCTTTCGTAAGAATTGAACCAAATAGTGTCCAAACCCTGCTCTCATACGATGATGCTAGAGAAGATTTGGAAAGAAATGGATGGCCCCTCTTCATCAGGAATTTTCAAGGTTTCAATTTACAGGTTGCCCAAGAATTCGCCTTATCCTTTGATGGTTGTAGGGAGACAGTTGGTGATGTGCAACTGGAGGTTACCGAGGAGTTTCTGATTCAAGCCACAGGATTTCCAATGAGTGGTCAAAAATGGTTTCAAAATGAAAAAGTGGAGGAAGTTCCTTGGACCCTGTTGTTTACATCTCGAAAAATAACAAGTTGTGATAGAGGTATGAAAATTTCATTCCTAAAAACTCGGTGGCATGATTTACTCATTGTGGTAAAGCAATTTGTTACATGTGAGGGATGGTTCGGTCTTGTCTTTTTGTACCATTTATGTCTGCTTATGATTTTTATGGGTTTCCCTTTGAATATGCCATATAACTTACTCAGGAGTCTTTATAAAATGGGAAAAAGATATAAGAAATAGAGGTCAGACTCTAGCCTTTTTCATCATGGCCTAGTTAAAATCCTGCTCATACATCAATTAGAGTCACAAGATGATTTTTGGGATTCGTTTATAACCCAAAATGGTTATGGTAACCCTAAATTGGGAGAAGTAGATAAACTCATTGTTGAGGAAACCCTTGTCCACCCAACGGCATCTCTTTCACCTCCGCAGACTTGTGTCTCTTCCCCTAACAACGAACCCTTGATTGATCCCAAGGTCATTCAATAGGCTAGTCAACAGATTACACATCCAAAGGACTGTTTTAAAATTGTAAAGAAACCTACAGGAAAGAGGTTTAAGAGCAGTGTTGATATCAATTTTAAAAACAAAAGGGCTAGGAGATTGATATCATGGAGTCTTCACAATAGGACAAATTCTCATGCAAACGCTATCAGTATGATTGAGGTTAACAAAAGCTCAGACTCTGAAATTGACAAATTCCTTGCAGAGGAAGACCCTTTTTCATTCGGGCCATGCCCTGACTAACCCTATAACCTTGTCGATAATTTGCCTCCCTGTTTGAAAGAAAATCCAGAGTTTCCTGGTGTCAAGCTTTGTAATAAATCTACTATCCGTATGGAGGCCTCTCCGGTCCATGATCTTGTTTGTTCTTATGCAAACACCACACAATTATAGTGTGAGGTCTATTTATCATGGATTGAAAGATATTATACAGATATCCCAATTCTGCAGTCATGGGTTAAGGTTTTAAAAGAGCAGATCGACGTTTTAACAAACGAAAACCATAGGCTTGAATCTATCCTCCAGGGGAAAGAAAAACGCATTAAAACCATAGGTCATGTGATATTTAAAAACATCAAGGCTGTTACAGCCATTGTAAACTCCAAGGTTTCATGATACGATTTGATTGCATGTTTACAGGTATGATCTCTTAGATTAATAGCATGTTTGATTTCATTCTTAAGTTAGATTATTTGATTTGCTGGATAAGCTATTTTTCATTATTAAATTATTTTGTTTTATTTATTAAATAAAATGAGATTTCATTTACTATTATAACTAGCTACAGAATCATAAGATTATGTAACCAATTATATCAATTCAAATTGTGTAAATTAATGACATAAAAGGTATCTAAAATCTTTCTATTTTCTTTCTCTTCCAGGAGATCCATGATGTCAAAATGATTTGAGGCACTCTTGAGAACTTCCAGCCACATCTATGATGTATTTTGAATAGATAGAAATAAACTGTTGTTAGTTTTTCTTAGGATTTAGTAAGATCAGGGTGGTTGCATCCCCCTTTATTTTTGAAACAAATTTGATATTAGGAACAGAAATAGTTATCTTTCCTGAGGCCTTTATAAACCTAACATTTTGTAAACAGTTCAGCATCTCGGCCTAGGACCGGAGTATGGACAATTACATGTAGACTTGAATGAAACATAATGCATATTACAGCTTTAGCTTTTGCGTATCATGTTTTAGTTTAGGCTCTGTTTATTTCAATGTGATAATAGATGGTGATAGCCTTTGTCTTCATGATTTATTATAACTTKRGATAMTTATTTTATTACATGYTRTCCATATCTTATGTTTCAGATATAATACAKAGTGATCATYKATYCAATTTAAATTAKGAGATTTATCTCTAATTTTCYGTTGAATGTTTAAATACAAGTTCTTATAGCGAGGCTTATCTCATTGTAGCTACTTGTAAATCATAAGATCATTGTGACTGTGTCCATTATATGCTCTGTTATCAAAACTCAATCTCCAGCATATTGTTTCGCATTTATTCGGAGCAATCTTAAGATTCGTTGCAGGTTTACTTCTCGGATGAAGGTGGCTGGATATTCTCTATTGTACAGACGATGGATGCATTAATAGGTTAGTCTGTTATTTTATTTTGTTTGCTTGCTTATTTTAGAATTTTTTACATATAGAATGATTTCCACTATCTATATCTTTCTTCTTAATTAAGTAGTTTAATATTTGAATGTATACACACAAGAAAACGAATCAAAAATACTTAGTATTTTCGTTGTCTTTATTACTGTTGTTAAAAGAACCCATTTACATTCGATTTTTATGAGTTTAGATTAAAACTCGTGATTTGTATATATTGTATATATGATAAATAGAACTATTATATAAATATTACTTAGATAAATTGTGTGTGTGTATATATATATATATATATATATCTAGACGTACATATATATTTCAGTAACTATAATTTAGTAAGATATTATATTTCTTTTAGTTGTTTTTCGCTTCCCATAAGACTTTAGATTGGCCAACGGAGCCATTAAACCCATCAAGGTGAGTCACTACGAACGGCTTGGGTTAATTAGACAACCCCAGACCGGACGCACTCTTTCAGTTGACGAGAGGTCAATTTCACCAATCAACAAATGGCACTAGAAGAAGGGCCTGAATACTATTAATGGCATGAGGAGGTCACAAGACTCCTCCCCCACCTACTGAAAGAAGAAATGGTGGGGGTCAAAGTGGAATAGGTGGGTGGAAACCAATATCCACTTGGATCATTCCTCCCCCCTTAGGAAGCAATGGTCCCCATTGCGTTGAGTTCCTCCTTCAGTTGAGGAAACTTCTGTTGAACTTGGTCCCTAGTGAGCCACTTGAATTGGTGGAGAAGTTGGCCTACTTTGACAACTCGATATAGAGGTATCCTTTGTTGTCAAGTGCACTTGATCTATGTATCCAAGATCTGATCAGTTGTGGCTTGTTCCATGCAATATGGATTTAAATCTGTTGGTGTGAGTTGTTCTACCATGTCGGATGTGTCTAGTAGAGGTGGAAAGTAGGGTCAAGGGCAGTCCACATTGAACACTGGTTGCAGACCAAGGAATGGTGGAATGCTGAGTTCAAAGGAATTGTCCCCTACAACCTTGGGGATGGTGTACATCCCATATCAGAGTGGGTGAAGCTTGCGGTGGGGTCCAGTGAGGCGCTCCTTTTGAAAATGTAGCCACACTTTGTCACCCACCTAGAATTTGTGTGGCATCCGATGTTGATCATGTTGCTACTTGTACTTAGCATTGGCTCTGTCCAAGATGTCATGAGCCTATTGGAGGATGTGTTGAATGTGCTCATTGAAGTTGTTTGCCTTGTCAGCCTTAGACTGGACATGAGTTGAATCTTCCTGAGTAGCCACAAATGGCATG
>JASDQU010681748.1:107509-122770 GCA_032191745.1 Picea mariana | reverse complement strand
AAATCATTCTATATATAAAAAACTTCTATAATAAGAAATCAAACGAAATAAAATAATAGACTAACCTATTAATCCATCCAACATCCGTACAATAGAGAATATCCAGCCACCTTTATCCGAGAAGTAAACTTGCAACGGATCTTAAGATTGCTCTGAATAAATGTGAAACAATATGTTGGAGATTGAGTTTTGATAACAGAACATATAATGGACACAGTCACAGTGATCTTATGATTTACAAGTAACTACAATGAGATAAGTCTTGCTATAAGAACTTGTATTCAAACATGCAACAGAAAATTAGAGATAAATCTCATAATTTGAATTGAATCGATGATCACCCTGTATTATATCTGAAACATGAAATATGGACAACATGTAATAATGGATTATTTCAACTCACAATAAATCATGAAGACAAAAGCTTTCACCATCTATTATCACATCGAAATAAACAGAACTTAAACTAGAACATAATATAGAAAAGCTAAAGTTGTAACATGCATTATGTTTCATTCAAGTCTGTGTATAATCGTCCATACTCTAATCCCAGGCAAGATGAGGAACTATTTACAAAATGATAGGTTTATAAAGGCCTCAGGAAAGATAACTATTTATGTTCCTGAGATCAAAGTTGTTTCAAAAATAAAGGGGGATGCAACCACCCTGATTTCACTAAATCCTCTAAAACTAACAACAATTCATTTCTGTTCATTCAAAATACATCATAGATATGACTGGAAGGTCTGAAGAGTGCTTCAAATCATTTTTGACATCATGGATCCCTGAATATCCTAGAAGAGAAAGAAAATAGAAAGATTTCAGATACCTTTTCTGTCATTAATTTACACAATTCGAATTAATATAACTGGCTACAGAATCTTACAATTCTGTAGCTAGTTATAATAGTAAATGAAATCTCATTTTATTTAATAAATAAAACAAACTAATTTAATAATGAAATATGGCTTATCCAGCAAACCAAATAATCTAACTTAAGGATGAAAACAAACATGCTATTAATCTAAGAGATCATATCTGTAAACATGCAATCAAATTGTATCATGAAACCTTGGAGTTTACAATGGCTGTAGTAGCCTCAACATTTTTAAATATCACATGACCTGTGGTTTTAATACGTTTTTCTTTCCCTTGGAGGACAGATTCAAGCCTGTGGTTTTCGTTTGTTAAAACATCGATCTGCTCTTTTAAAACCTTAACCCATGACTGCAGAACTGGGATATCCGTATAATATCTTTCAATCCATGATAAACAGACCTCACACTGTAACTATGTGGCGTTTGCATTAGAACAAACAAGATTGTGGACCGGAGCACCCTCCAAATGAATAGTAGATTCAGTGCAAAGCTTGACACCAGGAAACTCTGGATTGTCTTTCAAACAAGGAGGCAAATTATCGACAAAGTTATAGGGTCGGTCAGGGTGTGGCCCGAATGACAAAGGGTCTTCCTCTGCAAGGAATTTGTCAATTTCTGAGTCTGAGCTTTCGTTAACCTTGATCATGCTGATCGCGTTGGCATGAGAATTCATCTTATTATGAAGACTCAGTGAAATTAGCCTGCCATCTCTTTTGTTTTTAAAATTGATATTAATATTACTCTTAAACCTCTTTCCTGTAGGTTTCTTCACAATTTTAACACAGTCCTTTGGAGGTGTAATCTGTTGACTAGCCTATTGAATGACCTTGGGATCGATCAAGGGTTCGTTGTTAGGGGAAGAGACACAATTCTAAGAAGGTGAAAGGGATGTCGTCGGGTGGACAAGGGTCTCCTCAACCACGAGCTTATCTACCTCCCCGATATCAGGGTTACTATAACCATTTTGGGTTATAAACGAATCCCAACAGTCATCATGTGACTCTAATTGATGTATGAGCAGGATTTTGACTAGGCCGTGATGAAAAAGGATAGAGTCTGACCTCTGTTTCTTATATCTTTTCCCCATTTTATAAAGACTCCTGAGTAAGTAATATGACATATTCAAAGGGAAACCCATAAAACACATAAGCAGGTGTAAATGGTACAAAAATACAAGCCCAAACTGTCCCTCACATGTAACAAATTGCTTTACCACAGCGAGTAAATCATGCCACCAAGCTTTTAGGAATGAAATTGCCATACCTCTATCACAGCTTGTTATTTTTCGAGATGTAAACAGCAGGGTCCAAGGCACTTCCTCCACTTTTGCGTTTTTAAACCATTTTTGACCACTCACTGGCAATCCTGTGGCTTGACTCAAGAACTCCTCGGTAACCTCCAGTTGCACATCACCAACTTTCTCCCTACACCCATCAAAGGATAAGGAGAATTCTTGGGCAACCTGAAGATTAAAACCTTGAAACTTCCTAATGAAAACATGCTAGCCATTTCTTTCCAAATCCTCCCTAGCATCGTCGTATGAGAGCAGGGTTTGGATACCGTTTGGTTCAATTCTCACGATAGGATCCATACTGGACGGGAGGGTAATCAAACAAATATAGCATACAGGTAGGGTTTGTAAAAACAAAACAGATCCATAACCCTCGAGCCCAACAATGAACGGTGTAAAGACTAATATGATGGGATAGTCGTTTAATTAAAACGCATGCAAAGAGGTTTGCGAAACCTGAGGCCATCCCAAGTGATAATGGCAGTCTGCAAGTCGTATGCCACCTTTGCATTCTGTACGAGCTAGGACCAAAACATTGAAACGAAAATAAGTGCACGCATCATGGGTTTGATTACAAAGTTTGGGAAGCAACANAGAGTTTTGTAAAAGAAATGTAACCAAGGATCAAACCAAAACTATACAAAAATCAAATGATGGGGGTCTTTTGATCATAAAACCATCAATCTCTTAAGAATGCTTGGAATTGAAAGGATAAAAAACAAAGAGAGTAACATTTTCATGGCAAGTAATCAAAACTCCATAAAAAATTATATGAACAATTTGCCTTCAATGAAATCTTAAAACAAAATGGTAATTACAGTCGCAAGTTTTCATGCTTTCAGTCATGAAAACAAAACATGAGTAGGCAAAAGGGAAAAGTGACAACTTGCAACTGTCGTTTCGAAACTGCTCATGAAGAGTAATAAAATTTCATGACCCTGTGTAGGAAGCTATGTAGATTATTTAATTGATATAATAAAAATAACAATTATATTATGGTTGCCAATAGAGAGCCGAAGGACCATTGATCTGGCTGAGGAGAGTAAAGTCCCAAAGTGGGAGTAGAGCGGTCGATTTAGAAGGACGCGTAGCAGACGATCTTCCATTTCGGATAAATCTCTTCAAAAGAAACGAGAGGTTGAGAACTGAAACTCCCAAAGGCCGAATTCGTAGAGGAAATCATAGCCGCACTTCTGTAGTGACAGGTGTTAGTAGATCTTCCACTTCGGAAGATAGCTACTGAGAAGGAAGCAAGAGTTGAGAGTTGAAACTCTCGAAGACTAGAAAGTCGGAATCAATCCTAGCCATTGGTTTGGAAGAGAACTACGTGTCGACAGATCATGGAGGTCTGGGAAGGCGCGTGAAAGACAAGAAAGGAGGATAGATAGCAGTCATTGATCACAGATCATCGCCAAAAGCAAGAGATTGACGATCGGGAAGAATTACAGGGCCAAAACATACTTAGATCTTAATTTTCCTTGAGCGGACCGCAATTGAAACCACGATATCGCTGAAGGCATACGTGGCGCTTTGTAGTTAACTACGGGTTGAAAAGCGGGTTGGCCTAAAACCACCCTTGGACGCACTCGCAATTGCATATTTCCATAAGGTCACAGCCCAGGGTCATATGAAGGAAGGGGCTAAAGGAGCTAGCACCTGAAACTTGATGTTTCAGAAGCGCGCAGACAGAGGTCGCGAGTATCACAAGACCTGAGCCTTAGGAGAAAAGGGGGCCTATGTATAATTGTTTTGGGTTCAATAAGGAGCCCGAAGGGTCGATTCGACTTAGAAGGAAGAAAAATCCTAGACTGGGAGATCGTGCAGCCCTGAGGGGATCAGGGGGGGGTCTGCATCACATCACATTGTACCAACCTGGTACACTTGCTCAACTACAACTTAATCTGCATAATCATGTGTTGGTTCTATGTGCTTTCTACAAAGCAATATCTATCTCATTTCCTGAGAGTATGTCCTTTACTCTCTCTGCAATTGTTCCTCTGGGACTGGGACTCTGCACCTACAGTTGCTCTAAAGTTGAGAATGACTACTCCATTCCCACTGTGGCTGTTGAACTCTGAGAGTAACTCCTCTACTCTAGGACGACAACAACTTCATTTGAAACTGAGAGTGGGTCAATAACTGACACTGAGGGTAGCTTATCCTCTTTCTATGGTGGTAACTCAATCTTCTATTGCAGTCATGTCTCCATGGCCTAACTCATGTACTGCACCAATTGGCACTCGAGATAAATCAATCTCAAATACAGGGATTGCTCCCTCTGAATCTCATATTGTATCGTAATCATGGTTGTTCTGACTATCTTCATGAGCACTAGAACTATTTCTTCGATTACTGGAGCAAGTGTCTCGTCATAGTCTTCTCTCTATTGTTGGGAGAATCCTCTGTACACAAATCAGTTTTTTCATATCTCTATACTATTATATGCAACATACTTGATCTTTTATATCAATCTTGGAAGTCGCCACTAACTTCCCTTCTAGTCTCAAGGAAAAATCAATATCCCAGTCCTTATGACTGGATTTATCCTCTGTTACGGAAACAAGGGAATCTTCCCAGGAGATTTCGCGTCTCCTAGATGTCTCTGAAGCTACGATCTAGTCTTATCAACTCATGGCATCTGTCTGCCAGTCTTGGAAGATGTCTCTTTACTCATCTGATCCTCTCTAAGATTGGGCTCACTCTGAGTCTCCATGCTCTCTTTGAGGCTTGACTCCCTCCGAGTCTATAAAAAATTCAGAGTCTCTGCAAGATATACTTGGTGTTCAATACCAAGTCTTAATATGAAAAGTCGAGTCAGACTTCAAAAAAATTATGCTTCTTGTCAAGGTGGCTTCATTATCGATTGACCAAGTCTACTACGAGTTCTATTCTAATGTTCAGTCATCTTTGGAGCCTTCTTCTCCTTACAATCAATCTCCATATGAGATACTCTGTATCTCAAAGGTAGATTCTTCTTCATCTTCTTTGGTACATGGATGCATACAATCATGTATACAACTTGGATAGTCTACTTCATGTTTCATCTAATATGTTGCCTCGTGCAACCATCACTATAGCTCCCTTCAGGGTTATCACCTGTGACCTGCCCAGAAAAAGAACAACAAGGGAGAAACAATAGACAAGAATAATACTCTTTATAATAATAATAAACATAATAGCAAGAAAAATCATCACAATAGATTTTTCAGAGCTATCACTTGTAACCTTCCTGGAACAAGGGTCAAAAGTAAGAAATACAATAATAAGAAATGAGAGAAACACTCTTATAATGTTGTGATCAATCATTCCTCCATGGTAACCTAGAAAAAAAACAAGAACTTTCTCTTAGAGGAGATGTTAGTTATATCTAGTAAATGATTACAGTAAGCATTTATCTCAATTGTGATCACATGCTACCAAGTGTTCAATAATAAAAAATTTCAAAGATTGCTATCACAACTATAGTTTTTAGCAGTTATCAAACTTAATATGTGTAAATTTGAATCTTATCAATTTAATCAATCAAACCTAGAACCTAGGTCTTGTCCTCAAGAATGAGTGTGTTTCTTTTCTTCCGAGTCTCCTTCACTCATGATGATAAGTATTTTCTTCAACCTATTCTATGTACTAAGACAATATGCTATCTTGGAAGAAATCTGAGTTAGGGAATAAACTCTATGTCTCAACTTTAATCAATATAATGCTTTGACTTTAATTTTGACCAATGGTTAGTATGATAACTTCAACAGATCAAAATGCAACCTAGATATTCATAAAATTATAACAATGCCATAACAAGTAGAGGCATATCAAAGTAATCAAACCAAGGGTGCACAATTCCTATGAATGTGTTGCATCTAAGATCCTTTTGGATCTATGATTGTTGCCTAGACAAAATATCCTTTCTCCTGCAAGTACCCTTTAAAATAATGATATAGTTTAAATATATGTAAGTACATATCTCTGAGAATATCGACAGGTGGTGGCACCATCCAACAACAGTGGAAATAAAAAAAAAAAAAAATTTAAAACTTCAAAGGTGTTGCAACTTGTAATTTAAAGTTAGCTGGAGATTTGCTAGGGTAAGGCGCACTAATACAATAAAAAGCAGTCCCAATACTTCACAAAAACTTTCACTACAACTACTACTACAACTGGTGTTGCAACTGGCATGAAGGAACTGACATTGCAACTGCAAATAATACTACAACTGATAATGTTACTGCAACTGCAACTGCAACTTAGGGTTTTATGAGGAAACCCTAATTTCTCAAACTTCAAATTTCATAATTCTGATCTAGGGACTAGATGTGCCCTCCTAGGGTGAGCTCCTAGATGTGGTTACTTCCCCCAACTTCCTCCTTAACCAAGGAAAACATCACACTTAGGGTTTATGCATAAAACCTAATTCTGCAGCAGTTGCAATATAGAAAAAACTGGATTTTGGAGAGGATGCGCTGAGGCTAGTCACTTCTTATAAATTGTGGGTTGGTCTCTTTCAGGACTGCTCTGATACCATGTTGAAGTTTTACTTATACATCTAGCAACTGGGGTTCTTCTTTATTATTATAATCATTTAACACATTAGCTACATAAATAAGATCATTGAAAGAGAGGCAATCACATAAACAATAGAGACACACAGATTATCCTGTGAAACCCTCATGGGGAAGAAAACCCAACAAAAACTTCCTCAATATAGATATACCAAAGATCGAACAAAAGATCCTCCTCTACTCCTTCACTAGGAAGAGTAGTGCAACACTTAACCAAGAAATACCAAGACATAGACCAAGAACCCTCCTTGACGTCACACTTAGCTGCAGTAGCAGTTCCTCCAAGACTTGTGCACTTCTTCATAGCTGCAGAGCTAGTGTGGTGAGTGTGTTCAAATGAGACACCATCCTAAAAACACTTTACAATTACTAGGGGCCGACTTTACAAATACCACCATACAAATACATGTTGACCAATCCACAGAAGGGGATTTGATCTTATACAAAACCCGACTTGATCAATCCATAAAAGGGGATTTGATCTATACAATAATGACTCAAATATAAGTAGAATATTCTTCGAAGTTACAATAATTCAATAGTTCTTCCCCTATAAACCTCTAGGAAGTCTATACGATCTCTTGGTTCTCCTAGAGTATCAATCACCTAATACTCAAGTAGCGAAGAAAATCGGTGTTGTAAGGTTGGTTTCACTTTATCCAAGTTATCAAGATTGTCTCTATGAGTGGCCCACCACTTAGGGCCTCAAGGAAACATCTAATTCTAGTAAAAGTTTCTCCTATGGAAAATCTAAGATCAGATCTTCTATGAATTCCTCCATGTCCCCTATCCCATCAAAGATGGGAGGATCTCACAACTTGGTCTTGATCCAGTAGATAGATCTTATCATGGAATAATAACAAGAAGACATTTCATGGTTGCACTCTTGCTAGTCGTGGAGTGCTTCTTGACTATCTAAATCATCAAAGTAGATAGTCCTCTAGTTAATTGATCCATCTACAATAGGGTTTAAGTAATAATCTCTCATGCCAGTAGTTAGGTTGTAAATTGGTCCACTACAACCCTATCCATCACATCATCCATCGGTTCAGTATATCTCTCCCCCTTCACAGGGTTGATATGGTATATAATCCTAGTTCCAATGATTTGAATGGCATCTCCCCTCTTTTCATATTTATAATTGCTTCATTTTCATTCAGTGATTCAAATCCTAACAATGTTGAGTAAGTGTCATGTTCATCCATGATTTCAATGATCTCAAAATCCACTACTATTTTGACATTGCCCATATTTATCTCAACATCTTCCAAGTTCTAGGCAATCAATACGATTAATTTGATATTGGTTGGCCAACCACAACTATATGGGTGAATATACTACTCAGGGATTTCCCATCATCTCCCATGAATTTTTTGGGAGAATGTTCATGCTGAATCCCAGGTCTAACATGACATCTCATACCTCATACCTATGGATCTAAACATCCATCTTAAATTCTCGATCAGTTTGGGTTTCTTCCTACAGATCCACCAAACTCTTTTTTTTGGCAAAGGGGCATAGATGGACTCTTCATTCTCTATATTAATCAACTTATCTAACATTGATCACAACCTACTCCTTAATTATTCATTGTCGAGGACCTTCATAAAGGTTTGGAAGAACTATTTTCGACTTGTTGTTGGCACTAGGTTCAATGGTGGTGGCTTCACCCCTCAGAGCCCCCAAGGCTTCTTTGTATTATATTTTTGGTCTGGGTACATCAAAGCCATGCTTTATAGGGGTCACCTTCCTAATATGTGGGAGTTTTGGTTATAGGACCCTCCATATCCTCCTCATCCCCCACCCTTAGTCATGATAGGATTTGTCGCTTGGCTTGGAAGGAGCTCCTTTCAAAGCATTTTTCTAGAGCCTTTAGGGTGTAACAATTCTTAGTGGTGTGGGTATTCACTCTATAGAATTCACAGATGACCATAGTTGGTGTAGAGATACGCTTTTACAACATTAGACAGAGATGGGGAAGGTGGGAATACGTCCTACGAATTTCACAATATTCGGTTGCTACATTACCCTGAAACCTGGTTGGTGATTGCAGTGTCGAGTTAGGGGTCGCCACCCTAACTCGTAGCAATGGACGACTGTTTGCTACATGTCCCTCTATCTTGCACAAAATACACCAAACTTGCTCTCGTTCGGTCTTGTAAATACACTAGCATGCCTCAATGGTCTCTTCTTCTGTGTTAACAAAATATGGGGTTATACCCTTCTCAAAAAAAAATTAAGATGCCTATTGATCTAAGTCTTGACTAGGCCTACAGAAAAAGAATCCACCGACACTTCCTCACTAACTTTGTTATTCTTCTCCTTGCACAAGCATCTCCCACGAATTTTTTGGGAGGATGTTCACGTCGAATCCCAGGTCTAATATGACATCTCATACCTCGTACCCATGGATCTAAACATCCATCTTAAATTCTCGATCAGTTTGGGTTTCTTCATACAGTCGATCCACCAAACTCTCTTTTTTGGCAAAGAGGCATAGATGGGCTCTTCATTCTCTATATTAATCAAATTATCTAACATTGATCACAACCTACTCCTTAATTATTCATTGTCGCGGACCTTCATAAAGGTTTGGAAGAACTATTTTTGACTTGTTGTTGGCACTAGGTTCAATGGTGGTGGCTTCACCCCTCAGAGCCCCCAGGGCTTCTTTGTATTATATCTTTGGTCTGGGTACATCAAAGCCAGGCTTTGTAGGGGTCACCTTCCTAATTTGTGGGAGTTTTGGTTATAGGACCCACCATATCCTCCTCATCCCCCACCCTTAGTCATGATAGGATTTGTCGCTTGGCTTGGAAGGAGCTCCTTTCAAAGCATTTTTCTAGAGCCTTTAGGGTGTAACAATTCTTAGTGGTGTGGGTATTCAGTCTATAGAAATCACAGATGACCATAGTTAGTGTAGAGATATGCTTTTACAACATTAGATAGAGATGGGGAAGGTGGGAATACGTCCTACGAATTTCACAATATTCGGTTGCTACATTACGCTGAAACCTGGTTGGTGATTGCAGTGTCGAGTTAGGGGTTGCCACCCTAACTCGTAGCGATGGACGATTGTTTGCTACATGTCCCTCTATCTTGCACAAAATACACCAAACTTGCTCTTGTTCAGTCTTGGAAATACACTAGCATGCCTCAATGGTCTCTTCTTCTGTGTTAACAAAATATGGGGTTATACCCTTCTCAAAAAAATTTAAGATGCCCATTGATCTAAGTCTTGACTAGGCCTACAGAAAAACAATCCACCAACACTTCGTCACTAACTTTGTTATTCTTCTCCTTGCACAAGCATCTCCCACGAATTTTTCAGGAGGATGTTCACGTCAAATCCCAGGTCTAACATGACATCTCATACCTCGTACCCATGGATCTAAACATCCATCGTAAATTCTCGATCAGTTTGGGTTTCTTCCTACAGTCGATCCACCAAACTCTCTTTTTTGGAAAAGGGGCATAGATGGGCTCTTCATTCTCTATATTAATCAACTTATCTAACATTGATCACAACCTACTCCTTAATTACTCATTGTCGAGGACCTTCATAAAGGTTTGGAAGAACTTCGTTCGACTTGTTGTTGGCACTAGGTTCGATGGTGATGGCTTCACCCCTCAGAGCCCCCAGGGCAAAGGTATTATATCTTTGGTCTGGGTGCATCAAAGCTAGGCTTTGTAGGGGTCACCTTCCTAGTCTGTGGGAGTTTTGGTTATAGACCCCTCCATATCCTCCTCATCCCCCACCCTTAGTCGTGATATGATTTGTTGCTTGGCTTGGAAGGAGCTCCTTTCAAAGCATTTTTCTAGAGCCTTTAGGGTGTAACAGTTCTTAGTCGTGTGGGTATTCACTCTATAGAAATCACAGATGACCATAGTTGGTGTAGAGATATGCTTTTACAACATTAGACAGAGATGGGGAAGGTGGGCATACGTCCTACGAATTTCACAAAATTCGGTTGCTACATTGCCCTGAAACCTGGTTAGGGGTCACCACCCCAACTCAAACGATGGACTATTGTTTGCTACATGTCCCTCTATCTTGCACAAAAGACACCAAACTTGCTCTCGTTTGGTCTTGGCAATACACTAGCATGCCTCAATGGTCTCTTCTTATGTGTTAACAAAATATGGGGTTATACCCTTCTCGAAACAATTTTAAGATGCTCATTGATCTAAGTCTTAACTAGGCCTACAGAAAAATAATTCACCAACACTTCCTCACTAACTTTGTTATTCTTCTCCTTGCAAAAGCTTCTATGTCTTCTAGCTCCTTTGTCTGCCTTCTCCGTTAGCAAATAGGAGCTTGAAATGTATGATGAAGAAATCTAATGGGGCCTAACATTTTTCATGAATCTCATTTGATCAAGTATGCCAAATGTCATATTAAACACTAACTGAAAGAATTCAATCATAAGTGGATAAAATTTCATGCACATTCACATAATAACTGAACTAAATTCCGTTTAGAAAACTCCGTCAAAGAAACCCGAGTTTATAGCCGCATGCAACAGGGGAAGCCATAAACGCTCCCTCGCCGGCAGCCTTAGCCAGAATCCGAAAAAAGAAATTCATGGTCCCAATCCATTACGCACGATTTAGGTTTTTTGACGTTTTGGCAGGATACGAAGATGCACGAAATTCCCTGCAACATGGTGGAACTGTGCTCCAAGTAGGACCTAGCACTAACGGAACTGTGATTGTCAAAAAGAGGAGGTTTTGTCGGCTGTTTATCTCAGGCTTTACCAGGCCGCGATAAGAAGCTTAAATTGGTATTTAATGGGAGGGCCCCACGTTGAGTACTTTTGTACGCGACGAAATCATATGAAATCGTCTCTCTCGATTTTGTCGTTTGGACTCCGTGACGAACTGATCCTTGCCTGCCTGCCGTTCTCTTCTGAATCTTTATATCATTACAGGGCGGGGCAGTAACTGAAGTGCTGCAATCAATAACTGCATCATCATGATTTTATCATCCTTCTGGCAATCCGTAAGTATCCAGCTGCAAAGTAATAAATATTGTTTCTTTGCAATATTTCTTTATAYGCAGGGTATGATTGCACGTACAAATCACATGAAGTCGAGAAGGAAAAAATTAACGTTTCATTCATATTTGTTATCAAAAATCCATCCATAGAATTCAAAGAATGTGGAAAAAGTTGTTAAACAGTATTGGACAACAATAATCAACCTGCTTAGCAACCTTCAATGCTACGGTATCTAACAATAACCAACCTGTTCAGCAACCTTCAATGCTACGGTAGTTAACAATAACCAACCTACTCAGCAACCTTCAATACTAAGGTAGCTAACAATAACTAACCTGCTCAACAACCTTCAATGCTAAGGTAGCTACTGATATATATATCGAAATGATCCAATAATATATATATCCGAGGGTGTATATACTACACCATCAGATCATCTAAATGCTACTGCAGTTGATATATACAAAGACTTTCATTTCTCTTAAACTACTCGAAGCTTTCATCTTCCAAATCAAAAGCATTGTTATTGGAGATAGTATTAGTATCCCAATTAAGTTTCAATGGATCTCATGGAATGCTTTTGAATAGTGTATAAGAAAATAAATTTTCAAATTACATTATTACATAATTTTAATTTCAAAGAAATCACCATATCAAATTTTTCCACACTATTGTTTTGGGTGAGTGATTTTTAAAATTTTCAATTAGAGATAAACATTAAATTTAAATTCTATCTGAAATATTCACTCTTAATTAAAGTTAGTTTTTTCATTAAGATCTTTCTTGGCTTTTATTCCATTACAAGCACCCAAGCACTCTATCTACAAGATGATATGCCCACATGGGAAGTGCTCTCCAAGAACCCTAGTACTCCAAGACAAAGAGTGGTATTACAATGAAGAGAATATGAGAGAGAGACTAGTGCATTCTATTACAAGTGAGGATGAATGAATCCACAAGATCAAGTATGAACAAATGTCTCCCTCCTCCCTCTACGTATATGAGAGGTGTGGGATGTCAACAATACAATGATAGACCTAGCCCATTACAAGCAACAAATCTACGAGATGATAGGTCCACGTGTGAAGCTTTCCCTCTACAAGTGACACATGTCAAGTTCGAAGGTGNACCTAGCACTAACGGAACTGTGATTGTCAAAAAGAGGAGGTTTTGTCGGCTGTTTATCTCAGGCTTTACCAGGCCGCGATAAGAAGCTTAAATTGGTATTTAATGGGAGGGCCCCACGTTGAGTACTTTTGTACGCGACGAAATCATATGAAATCGCCTCTCTCGATTTTGTCGTTTGGACTCCGTGACGAACTGATCCTTGCCTGCCTGCCGTTCTCTTCTGAATCTTTATATCATTACAGGGCGGGGCAGTAACTGAAGTGCTGCAATCAATAGCTGCATCATCATGATTTTATCATCCTTCTGGCAATCCGTAAGTATCCAGCTGCAAAGTAATAAATATTGTTTCTTTGCAATATTTCTTTATATGCAGGGTATGATTGCACGTACAAATCACATGAAGTCGAGAAGGAAAAAATTAACGTTTCATTCATATTTGTTATCAAAAATCCATCCATAGAATTCAAAGAATGTGGAAAAAGTTGTTAAACAGTATTGGCCAACAATAACCAACCTACTCAGCAACTTTTAATGCTAATGTTACGGTAACTAACAATAACCAACCTGCTCAGCAACCTTCAATGCTACAATAGCTAACAATAACCAACCTGCTCAGCAACCTTCAATGCTAAGATAACTACTGATATATATATCGAAATGATCATCTACACCATCAGATCATCTAAATGCTGCTGCAGTTGATATATACAGAGACTTTCATTTCTCTTAAACTACTCGAGGCTTTCATCTTCCAAATCAAAAGCATTGTTATTGGAGATAGTATTAGTATCCCAATTAAGTTTCAATGGATCTCATGGAATGCTTTTGAATAGTGTAAGAAAATAATTTTTCAAATTACATTATTACATAATTTTAAGTTCAAAGAAACACCATATCAAAATTTCACGGATTGTTTTGGGTGAGTGAATTTTAAAATTTTGAATTAGAGATAAACATTAAATTTAAATTCTACTTGAAATATTCACTTTTAATTAAAGTTAGTATTTTCATTAAGATCTTTTTTGGCTTTTATTCCATTACAAGCACCTTATCCATTACAAGCACCTTATCTACAAGATGATATGCCCACATGGGAAGTGCTTTCCAAGAACCCTAGTACTCCAAGACAAAGAGTGGTATTACAATGAAGATAATATGAGAGAGAGACTAGTGCATTCTATTACAAGTGAGGATGAATGAATCCACAAGATTAAGTATGAATAAATGTTTCTCTCCTCCCTCTACTTATATGAGAGGTGTGGGATGTCAACAATACAACGATAGACCTAGCCCATTACAAGCAACAAATCTACGAGATGATAAGTCCACATGTGAAGCTTTCCCTCTACAAGTGACACATGTCAAGTTCGAAGGTGAATATGTCCAACAAGTAAGGATAGAAGACATGAAAACTCCTTAAGAAGTATAATGCTCCACCTCCATAAGCCTCCAAAGCTTTAACAATCCTCCTATTCCATGTGTTACATTGGGTCCACCCCACCTACATGATCACTCCCTCAACTTGAGTGTCCTCAAGTCAATAAGAAGCCTCTATGCAAGCATCCGAGGATCCCCATGCCACATAGGGCTCAATGCCTTCCATACCTCTGACAAGATGCCCAATACTTTTCCTCCAAGGAAAGTTATCCTCTAAGTAAGCCACCAAATCTCCATGTGTGCATCATGAAGAATGCCATTGTGTTGTCTACATCTCTAATGCCCTAATTAAGAAAGGCTCACAAACATCCAATGAGTAAGCCACCTCACATGTGTATGTCTATCACAACTCATATAAGGGAATCCATACACCATGCATACCACATCACGTGAAGCACCCCTAAGCATGACATATACACTTTAAAAACAACCCCAAAAGCTAACACTCCCTATTTATGAGGAAATTGTTTTCAGCAAGACTAATCTCCCCCCTTTCCCAAGGAAGACTTCGCCTAGACCCTCCCAAACCTCCAAACCTAGAAAATAATGTCATTGACCAATATTATTCATTTCAAATTCACTTGACAACTTTTCCTTGCACTACACAATGAGCTTTTCTAAACTCCCTGTAATGAGCAAATCTTCTAGATATAGAACCAAGACAACAAAATCAATTTTAACATACAAATAATAACATTTTGGATCAACAATATGGTGAGCCCCAAGTTCACTGGGAAATCATCAATCTCGAGTACTAAGATTGTGGTGCCTACTTCAACCCATAAAGGGATTTATTCAACCTACAAACATGGTTGTCATGCCCATGCACTTCAAAACCTCTTGGATGATTTACATATACTTCTTCAATCACACCATTCAAGAAGGAGATATTCACATCCATCTAATACAAGCACCATTAAAGGCATGCTACCAAGGAAATAATTGTACTGGCAGAAGCATACCTCACAACT
>JASDQU010681748.1:68242-107409 GCA_032191745.1 Picea mariana | reverse complement strand
ACAAGCACCATTAAAGGCATGCTACCAAGGAAATAATTGTACTGACAGAAGCATACCTCACAACTAGAGAAAATGTCTCATCATAATCGACTCCCTCTTTATATGAGAACCATCTTGCCTCAACCTTGATTTGTATTTTTCAATACTCCAATCAGTCGCATGTTTGAATTTGTACAACCATTGGTTTCCCCTATGGTCATGGTACAATCTCTTATATCATGGTCGCTTGCCACTTCTTATTTTCATAGGCCTTCTCAAAGCTATGAGTCTCATCTATCTTCTGACTGGAATGTACAAGTGCCATAAGATCAACAAAAACATATACCGACCACCCTCATGCACACCTGTAGCTAATGTCCTTGGACTTGATAAGCTACAATCATTGATATTGCATTTCTATCCTTCAAATGTAACTCTACATTGTTGATCTAGCACATAAGAAATTGAAAGACAATTTTTCTTCAAACCATGAACAAATAGAAAATAATTAAAATCAAGAACACCCCACAATGGTATATAGAATGAAATGGAKCCCAACTATTTCACAAGATATGAAGCATCATTACCAAACTCCACACTCATACCTCCCTCTTTCTCATGAAGTTTGTTGAAGAGTTTCCTGTGATAAGTCATGTGTCTCAATGCCCCACTATCCATATACCATCCAAAAATTGACTTAGTGTTAGAATATAAACAAGAGACCATGGAGAAGGTGGTTTGAAGATTGGATGGTTCCTCATAAAATTATGCTACAATACTAGCTACAACTTGTGTTTCCTTACCCTTCATCTTCATTGGACACTAGATGGCATAATGTCCCATCTAGTGGCACTTGAAAAATTTCACTTTACTCAAATCCTTCTCTCCTGGATTTGAACCTCCATTATTACACTTATTGTATCCTTTCTTGCTTCCCTTCTTTTTCCTCCCAATGAAGTCTAGTTCTGCTAATTTCTTTTGATAAACTAAATAGGACTCCAACCTAATTTGTTCCCACATAAGGTCATAACAAAGCTTTATAAACGTAGAAAATGTTTCACAAACAAAAACACCATAGACAAAATGTGTCCAAGAAGTAACAAGTCCATTCAAAGTAATGGACACCAACTCCTTATCTTCCACCATTTTCCCTATGGAAATAAACTAATCTCTCAACTATGTGTTCCTAGCCAGAAATCCCGCCATTGTACAAGTATTCTTGTATTTGGAACATTTCTTAGTGGAAGTTTTCCCCACCTTAAGAGGCAAGTGAACATTGTTTTCTTTCTTTTGATTATTATAATACAAGGGTATATTTCATATATTTCATTTTATTGGTCTTTTGTTTCTGGGTTTCTACATTTATAATCTTTGTATACCTAATTTGTGTTTCAAGTCCAAAGGTTAAGGAACACTACAAGTGGTATCATAACTCTTTCCTAAGCCAACACGCCTCCATATTTTAGCATTTTGTTTAAGGATAGAGACATGTTTCAGTGTCGATGAATAACACAAATACATGTCATTCAACAACTAAACCTATAGTTGAGGAAGACTACATGCATAAAATACAAGTCATGTCACATGGTTGGACACCCTTGTAACCWTTKTTGATACTTGTTCGAGTAGTACCACATTGGAAAACACCTATTTACAAAATTTTCTTCCATKTGCCCTAGTGTATATAAAAATCCCATYAAGCACACCTAAAACCATGCTTACATAAAATTGCATCTATCATTTTTCTATATTGMTCTAAGAACAACACTGGAGGAGATTACTCTCACATTCTAGGGAATCAAATAGTATAGCTATAGGTACAATCTATCCTCCTTAGAAGTGTTGTGAAAGATTCGATCGAGTAATACTGTTGAAACCGTTCGRTATATCAAACATCCATAACACTTGACACTCCCTTGTCCTTAGGACCCTAAAAACCCTAGCCTCAACAACTCCAATGAAATTCTTACATCTTTGCATCTAGAAGGAATTTGGGAATTTTGTCACTACAATAATACTTAACTAGAAGTAAAACTTCAACCAACATATAAAAGTGTATGGGTCCTATTAACACCATTGTGGGAGACCTATCTCAAAGATTCCTTGTGTCATGTTGATATCAAGGGTATATCTCTCTAGGAACCCTTTTTCCATGGACCCGATAGTACAGTGTTCATGGTATATCTCAAAAGACTCCTTTCAAGCCATTGGTCACAGTGATATAAGTTGGTAATAACACTTCGAAAAGCTTTTAGGTGATCCCATGGTCCACACTTGCAAAATGACATCCACAAAAGGATAAAACCCAACATTTACATAGTTGCACTAGCAACTTGAATCCAATGTTCCTAGGATTCATTCTTTAGTCATAAATCCTACTGCTAATTTTGAACATAGGTTCAGGTATATATGTACAACCTTGGGTATCAAGGTGTTAGATCCACACATGGATCAACCGAGGGGGAATCCTTAACAAGTGACGAGTAGCACACTAACACACTCTTTTTATATAAGCATTACACACCCTTTCAAGACCACAATTGATGCACTAATTTCCAAAGGTATACATGAACACGTTTGATGGTTCTAATCCCACTGGATTGGTTACACAAATGGAACATTATTTCTCTCTTCATGGAATTATTGATGACCTAATGAAGCTTATAGTGGGGATTTTATATCTAGATACGAAACATTGGCAGTGGTGGAAATGATATTAAAATTATTATGGCAAGTACATTTCCTAGAGTCATTTTGTGAATGACATATATGCCTGTTTTGAACAAGACACCCATTATTTGGGGAAATTCACCAAATTTTGCTAAACAAGTACAATTATAAACTTTATAGCAGCCTTTGAGTAGTTGGAAATCCATACAAAAGGCCTATTTGATTCCCTTTTTAAAGAATGTTTCAACAATGGCCTCAAGGAGGAAATTCAAGCATAAGTCATGATGCAACACCTAGCTACTTGGTTGGAATCCTATGAGTGAGCTAAAGAAGTTGAGATCATAATCAATGCCCAAACCAAAAGACTATTTTTCACCTCTCACATTCACCCTCCTTTGAAAACTACCACCATTCCCTCCAACTCTCCACCATTCAAAATCCAAAAGTTTTCGCAAGAAGAGATGATCGAACACCAATGCCTTTGACTTTTCTATAATTGTGATCTCACTACAAGGAGAACATATTCTAGTGAAGGTTTTTGCGGAGGTTTTTAGTGTTACAGAATTTGAAAAAAAAAAAAAAAACCTTTGATACAACCTCCTCTATTGGATGCAGAGGTTTAACAAATGTTCCATATAACTAAAAAAAATGGGTAGATGAAGGTTGTTGCGGTTGTCGTTTGAAGACCATTATTGATAGAGTTAAAGCCCAATACGCAAAATTTGAAGCCTTGGAGTGGTTTCATATTCTTCGAGAACATAATGCTTTTGCAGATGAGAAAACAAACAAGGCCTCTATGTACCTGATGGGCATCCTCCTCATCAACTCTGAATATTGTGATCAAGTTGTTCCCTAAGCCAAAGGTCAATCAATACATCGACCAAAAATTGCAATGAAACAATGGGATATTTCAATCATCTGAGCTCATGGCACATGTCTATTTGGATCGAGGGTTGGTCACTTTGTTGGTTTTGTCATTGCAAGGGTTAGTAAGATCATCGAATTATCCTATAGAAGCACATGAATCAAATTCGTCGACATTCAAGGTGAAGTTGGAGGCCCTTCACTTCTCTAGGACTGGCAGTGGTTATTTGGCTTTACTTTGAACTTCACAGCAGGTGTCAGGCTCTGCAGTCATGGACCCACAGACACTCAATGAAATGCGTTTGTCATGCTTACGTACAGAAGCGATGATGATAGATTTGTCTTATTCTCTCTGTTAGCACAAAGTAGAGGTTGGTCAACAAAATACAAGCATCCAATTCAAGATCGACATAAATATGGAAACTTTGAGGCAATAACATTTGCGTTTGATGGCGGTAGAAGATGCACGTGGTATCCTATCTCAGGCCAAAGATACATCTTTGATTATCAAACTAGGATCATCCTTACCCTCTGCATCCTAGGGGTAATCCTGGTTACAACTCAATTTGGTTTCCCATGACAACGAAGCATGACAACAACAAGGGGAGAATCAAAAGACCAACTTGGAGTAGCTCCTAAGAAGCATTTTAGCACAAGACATTCCATTGAAATCTGGCTAAGTTATGGAATTGTCTCTGTCATATGATAGGTTTACTTTTGTTAGTTAGCATAGTTTCTCTGATATATAGAAATAGTATGTTCAAATTTAGATTAGGGTGTTTGGAAAAATTTGAATATGTTTGGTTTCAGAGGAAGTGAGACAAAACATATGCAATTTTTGGGCATCCTATCTATGGTGGGCAACCTATTTTGTACTCCTTCATTGTGAGCTATGATTACAATCATTTTAATTAATGCAAATTTTACCAGTGATTATGAAAAAATAATATGATGTATTTACGACAATTTGTTTCCCTTATATCACATGCATCTTAAGGGTCTATTTACTTATATTTATACATGTAGTTAGACATGTTGAGAAACAAAGCAACTATAGAACTTTGAGAGGACATGAATTGAGAAGGGGTGTGAGTGGTAGGGATAGAAAGAAATGGAACCAAATCAATTGTTAGGTTGTGGTAGTTGTAGATGGAACGAATATTAGTGTTTGATTTCACAAACCTATCTTTAAATCTATCTTTGATTAATTTATGTGTTTCTTATAATATGTAAAAGTGATATTAGTGGCTATACTTTTATAAATGGTTAAAACTTTGGGACATTCAAGACGATGCAATCCTCTTTTATGATGAAAATGGATATTTTTCTCTCTATTAAGATTGCAAGCCTGAAAAAAATGATAATTTATATATTGCTAAACTAAGAAATAACTCACATAAGTACATAGTGAAAGCAAGAGATGGACTCTTTGAAAAAATTCTTTACAAAAAAGCATCTATAATTTATGCAACTTAAAGAAAATTGAAAACACATTTATGAGAACCCCTCTGCCCAACGATTTGACTAATAAAATCTACGAAGATATACATACCCTACCCCCTTTGGATTTGAACTTGTGACCTCTTAGATAATAATATTAAATATGCTTAAAAATAATCTAACTAACTAAATAAATTTTATTTTGAATTTAATCTCACATCAGAACTATTATCTAAATAAATATTCTAAGATTTTTGTTTCTCATTTTTCCTTTATTCATTCTTTTATTTCAAAATTTTATAAACCACTTTAATTTAAAAATATTAAAAACATCATCGTCATTTAATTTATATACTATACACGTTCTAATTATTTATTATAAAATATTTAAATTAAACACAAATTTCTATCCTAGTTATTTATTAGTCCCTACCATAGGCATATAGGGACTATAGCGATCGATAATTCGTTGACCTCGTATTAGATTGTCCATTGACCACAAATATTTCCATATTATCTATTGTTGAAACCAAGGAACTGAAAACACTGATTTTTATATAATAAAAAGTACCATATTTGTCATGATCTGATTGGACAACGGATTGGAGGTCTTATTGTTGGCTTCGCTATTCCCAATGTTATACATGTTGGCATATCCACAGTATTTCATCGTATATGGTCTTTTTGAATCATATATTTTCTTATGCATTGGTCGAAGGTGGATTAATGCTAGCATTAGTTCGAATGTTTGCTTTAGAATTTTCTACTAGCTAGAATACATTCTCTAGCATATTACTATGTGTGATTTTTTCTTTATTCTTGCGTGCTTCGAGAGAAAAGGCTTGCCACGATGCATTCTGCTCTATCTGTCATTAGTGCCTTAGGCACAACTTATGTAATACCCGAGAGCTATTCATGCTCTATTAATATAAAGCTTCCGCATATTTATCCCATGATGTTTGTTCATTGCCTATTCTGTATGCGCGTACAATGACTTCATTTCATTAGCCTGTATTTGCATCTGCTGTTCGTTGGTATGCTCAAGTCTGATTTGTTCTCCCGGTTATTAAGGTTAACTGGTACGTGGTAAAGAGGCGACAGTGAGCAGTGGTAGTAAGTCCCGCCAAGGCAAGAGGGCCGCTCAGGGCAGTTGTAGCTGCGAAGGTTAGTCCAGAAGACCACATATAGGCTTCAGATAGAACTGGTGTGGAAAGCGCTCGGTGGACTCCGAGTGGAGGACTTCAGGAAGATAGAGTAAGTAAAGCGGTTAAACCGCCGGCATTCGTTCTGGCAGAAGTAGCAGAAACCAGAAGATCAATGGTGAAGGGAAGTCGCGCATAGGCAAGCATCAATCAGCAAGCTTCATACTCTTACAGAGGAGGCCCCTGCTTTACAAATGGTAATATTAGAACCAGTATCTATAAGTTCTATTAGAGAAAATATTTCTTGACATACTTCTAACTGGACCTGTATATAGTATTTCTGGTATCTAATAGGTAGCACTTGCATGCCTGGCATTCCTTTCATTTCTGTGGTATTCTGGCTTTGCACAAAACTTTCAAAAGGAGCATCTTCAAGAGGAGGAGGAAATGAATCAATTTTGTTTTTAATCAGTTGTATTTTCTGTCTGGCCCATTTATCAATAGGATAACTTAATTCTACTTCACCTTGAAGATTTGCTAATCTTTCCTTTAATTGCTTAACTTCTTTTCTGAGAGAAAAGACCTCTTTTGCTAAATCAGTAACAAAGAGATTATGTATTTTAGTTTCTCTGTTAAACTTGATGCAGGTCTTAGTGTTTTTCTCAAATGAAGCATCTAAGAACAAAGGTTGTTTTCTGACAGATTTAGTATCTTTTCCTTTCTGTTCTGTTTTTACAGTTTTTATGAATGCATTCAGAAGGGCATTTTTCATGTCTCCTTCAGGAAGTCCTTTGATTTGAGCAATCATTTGTGATTCCTAATCTCCTGTATTTTGAAACATACATACTTTCAACTTTTCTTCTTTTATTGGTTCTGACTCAGACTCAGAACTTTCTGAAGTAGTGGAGCAAGTACAGATAAAGGGATTACTGCAACTGCAAGAATGGTGAACCAATACTTCTTCATCTGTGCTAGTCTCAAATTGAGAAGTCTCTACTGATGAGAAGCATCCTTCTTTAAGTAGATGGACTTCAAGTTTTGGCCTATGGGGATTATAAGGGCAGCCATTAGAATCATGGGTTTGAGCTCCACATCTATTGCAGTGTAGTTTGGGCACTACTGGCTTTTTCTCTTGAGCCTCTTTGGCTCTTTGTTCTGAAAGTTTGCCTCTAGTCTTTCTAGAGGTATCATTATCGGGGCATTCATGTGCATAATGCCCATTCTTCCCACAAATCCAACATTTAATCTATTGTCTAGCCTCATGTTTGTGAGTCTTGAGATGAATATCATGAGGCTCAAAATAGTGTGAATGGGGAACATATTTATATCTGCCTCCGGGATCTCTGCCCTTTTCCCTCCTATTTCCTTTTGGCCTTTTTCTTCTTTTAGGAAGAGGATTATCCAGATATAACCCATATTGTTCACAGACTGACTTTTGATCAGGAAGATATGAAGACTTGGAAACTGAATGTTGGATCTTCATACTGGTGCAAAGTCCTATCAAAGTCCTTGTAATAATAGAATAGATTTCTCCCCAAGTATATGTCTCATAGGGGAGTTTGAAATTGTCTTCCATTTTGAGATATTCTACAAACTTAGTAGGAAGAGCAGCAAGATATACTTGTTTCCACAATAAGTTTTTGCTATCCTTGACCTCAAAGATTCTTTGGGTCCATTCTTTATGAAATTGTTCATACTCTGACATCTTTCGACACTTCATATTCATTAGAACAATTTCATGCTTATCAACAATTTATGTTTCTGTCCCACACCAATGTTCAAGAATCAAAGTGGTGAGGGCTCCTATCATGTTATTCATAGGGGTTCCATCAGAATGATAGACTATATCCCCTTGTTCATCCTAGAATAGACAAAGTAGAATGAGGGAGAAGGAAGGAGGTAGGAATATGTTTATCTATTTTACTAGGCCTTTTGGTAAATTCTGTTATAGATCTGCCCATCTCAGTAAATGCAGTTCCTAATCCCTCCATTATTTCTTCATGATTTTTATTTGATTCTATCAGGGTAGAATCTACTTTATCATGTACATTAATAACCTTCTCATGGATCTGATTTACTGCATGGACAACAGTATTAGTAGAGACTTGTAAGTCTAAGATCTGTCCACTTTTTGCATAATCATTTGTTACATATATCTGAGTAGCCATTCCTCTTAAGGCAGTATTGGTCCAATTTAATTGTTCTGATACAGATTGGACTCTTTTATCTATTCCAGACAGTTTGTTGGCTTCATCAGATAATAGAGGGATAACTCTAGCTTGTTTAGAGCTGTCTTCGAGAAGGATCCCTTGGAAAGGAGGAAAAGTGGTTTTTGAATCAACAAGACTACCATCAATACTTTTCCATTTATGACTGGGAAAAACAGAGCTTTCTCCTACCATATGGACTATATGGGCTATATGCAACTTTGTCCATTCAAAGAAAGAGATCCAGCAGTTTTCCTGAGTCATATATTCTTTCCATAATTTTGACAGCCTTTGTTTTTCTTTTTCTGGAGTACTACTATCAAATTCTTGGGATTCAAGATTTGTAAATAAATCCCAATTAGTCATCCTTTTGATCCATTCTTCTGGTAAAGATCCCTTTTCACAGCCTGTCATAACTGTGAGGTATTTAAGGATTTCTTCTACAGAGGGTTTCTTTATATTCATAGGCAAAGGATTTGAGAACCGACATTCGGGTATGACAGTGTCACACTGTTCTATGTATTCCAGGCCATATTTAGGAGAGTTTGGTGTTCTCATTCCTCTGTAAATTTCTTTTATTCGGGGATCTAAAGACTCAATAGAAGGCATATAATGGATCATTAAACAAGTCTCAGAAGTGGATGTGGATAGTTCTACAGTATTATTTACAGATCTAACAGGAACTAAGGAATCCATACTCAGTATTACTATCTTTACACAACAAAGGATGGCTTTTAGTCTTATGTCCTTGAAGATACAAGGATTAGACAGGCTCCTGGCCTACTCCTCAGGTAAAGACTAGTAAACGTTTCAGAGATTCAAACTGAAATATTTACGACTTTAAACAAAAGAAGAGCGAATAGCTTTAACAGATTAGGATGAGTCTGTTATCAGACCCGGGGCAAAATGAGTGCATGGCTCTGATACCATTTGTAAAGCAGGGGCCTCCTCTGTAAGAGTATGAAGCTTGCTGATTGATGCTTGCCTATGCGCGACTTCCCTTCACCATTGATCTTCTGGTTTCTGCTACTTCTACCAGAACGAATGCCGACGGTTTAACCGCTTTACTTACTCTATATTCTTGAAGTCCTCCACTCGGAGTCCACCGAGCGCTTTCCACACCAGTTCTATCTGAAGCCTATACGTGGTCTTCTGGACTAACCTTCGCAGCTACAACTGCCCTGAGCGGCCTCTTGCCTTGGGGGGACTTACTACCACTGCTCACTGTCGCCTCTTTACCACGTACCATTCAACCTTAATAATCGGGAGAACAACTCAGAATTGAGCATACCAACAAACAACAGATGCAAATACAGGCTAATGAAATGAAGTCATTGTACGCGCATACACAATAGGCAATGAACAAACATCATGGGATAAATATGCGGAAGCTTTATATTAACAGAGCATGAATAGCTCTCGGGTATTACATAAGTTGTGCCTGAGGCACTGATGACAGATAGAGCAGGATGATCTTCGCTCTTACAGACAGAATGACTCAAGATTCGGACAGAAGGGAAGCTAGAAGACTGACTAACTCACACACTGACTCAAATGACCGATGCCGATAATGAATTCTTCATCCTCCTTATATAACAATTTTGAGTGGAGGAGTAATCATGAGGCATCAAACGTGAATAGACGAGAGGTCCCATATGTCGACCATTAAATCTACTTTTATGATTCGGCAGATAGACCCATGTAGGAATCTCTGTCTGATCAGACATATTTATTTTAGATCACACCGAAAGATTTTAGTACTATAAAAGATTTTTCGGGGTTGTCACGTAGGATTCCCTGACCAAATCACCGAAAGTGGATGCAATAGTAGTTCTGACGGGGTGGTTGTGCAAGATTCCCCGATCAGTATAGATAGGACACTCACATGCTAAGTAAGGCATCTTGGAAATGTGGGTCAATCCACACCAAAAGTCGGAGAAGTGCTCCGAGTTCCCAAGATTCCTATAGACAGACATGACAAACTAATATTTTTATCAGATTTATATGTACAAAGTGGAGATTGTTACGGTAATCCACGAAACCCGGATGACATCATTGTCGGCCATCTAGACATGAATTATTACAAAGTGGAATTTATGGGTAAATCCACGGAAAACCATCATTCGAAAGGACGATCTCTGAAGTGATTGAAGAAAAGAGGATCCCAATGCTGAGTGTAGATTTCCCGAACGAACTTTGGATCTTGATCCCTATTTTCAATTTGATGTTAGAAGAATTTTGTTCGGATTATCCAGGGATGTTTATTTCTGATAAAATAGATTTTATATTCCTCTTCAGAAAATAAATCAGAAAGATTCTCCAAATACCTGTTAGGTAATCTGTCATGGAAAAGAAACATTCTTTCTGTTTCTGTTAATTCAGGATTTATACAAACAGGATGTAAACCAAATTTCTGCCACCAGTCCATGATCCAGTCGGGTTCTTCCCAATCTCGAAAGGAATGGGCAAACCTTATCATGCAATAATAATATTTAAACCTGCTAGTCCACTGGCAAACATTAAACCACATTGTTTTATACTGCAAATATGTTATCCCATAGAAGAGTTCATTGGGATTTTGGTTTGGCCAGTCTGAAATAGCCCTCATTCGATTGATTTCGAAGGACTGATGGGCTAAGGCTGTAGTCCAACTGCGTATAGAATGATCATACCAGTGTGTCTCTATTGAACTTAAATGCCTTAAATCACCTATTTCTATAAGCTTTTCCCTGGAAGAAATAGTTATGGGCTGATGAATTTGTCCCAGAACATGCTTTGGAGGAAGAACTATGTTATTAGTATTGGTAGAGAAACCTGGTAAACCAACCACAATTTCTTCTGAAGATCTTAATAACCATGAAGGCTTCCAATGTTCTTTGAATACTGTCCAGCTTGTATTGTCATCATAATATTCTGTAACTGGAGCACTTCTTTCATGGTCAAAAGCTTCTACTATTACCATGAATTTTCTGTAATAGGCTATCTGCATATGACTATCAGAGATAAAAGGAAATTTAATTTGTTTTGCAGGAATATCTCTGATTTTTGGCATAGTAATAAAGTATCCGGGCTGACTTCCCGAAATTAAACATGATCCATGTGGTTCTACAACTGACAAGAAGGGAGAGCCTAAGATACAATCCACAGGTAGTTCGGGTATGTGGAATCTCATTCCCAAGCGATAGTCTTAGAACAGTAATGTTCCTCTTGAAATTTCGTACTGGAAAGTTGTATCCTTATTACCAAGTCCTACTGCAGATCCAAAACCGGGAGCCCAGTATTTTGCAGGGATTTTATCTTTATAAATTTATTTAATAAAGATAAAATCCCTGCAAAATACTGGGCTCCCAGTTTTGGATCTGCAGTAGGACTTGGTAATAAGGATACATCTTTCCAGTATGAAATTTCAAGAGGAACATTGCTGTTTGAAGACTATGGCTTGGGAATGAGATTCCACATATCCGAACTACCTGTGGATTGTATCTTAGGCTCTCCCTTCTTGTCAGCTGTAGAACCACATGGATCATGTTTAATTTCGGGAAGTTAGCCCGGATACTTTATTACTATGCCAAAAATCAGAGATATTCCTGCAAAACAAATTAAATTTCCTTTTATCTCTGATAGTCATATGCAGATAGCCTATTACAGAAAATGCATGGTAATAGTAGAAGCTTTTGACCATGAAAGAAGTGCTCCAGTTACAGAATATTATGATGACAATACAAGCTGGACAGTATTCAAAGAACATTGGAAGCCTTCATGGTTATTAAGATCTTCATAATAAATTGTGGTTGGTTTACCAGGTTTCTCTACCAATACTAATAACATAGTTCTTCCTCCACAACATGTTCTGGGACAAATTCATCAGCCCGTAACTATTTCTTCCAGGGAAAATCTTATAGAAATAGGTGATTTAAGGCATTTAAGTTCAATAGAGACACACTGGTATGATCATTCTATATGCAGTTGGACTACAGCCTTAGCCCATCAGTCCTTCCAAATCAATCGAATGAGGGCTATTTCAGACTGGCCAAACCAAAATCCCAATGAACTCTTCTATGGGATAACATATTTGCAGTATAAAACAATGTGGTTTAATGTTTTCCAGTGGACTAGAAGGTTCAAATATTATTATTGCATGATAAGGTTTGCCCATTCCTTTCGAGATTGGGAAGAACCTGACTGGATCATGGACTGGTGGCAGAAATTTGGTTTACATCCTGTTGGTATAAATCCTCAATTAACAGAAACAACAAGAATGTTTCTTTTCCATGACAGATTACCTAACAGGTATTTGGAGAATCTTTCTGATTTATTTTCTGAAGAGGAATATAAAATCTATTTTATCATAAATAAACATCCCTGGATAATCCGAACAAAATTCTTATTACATCAAACTGAAAATAGGGATCAAGATCCAAAGTTAGTTCGGGAAATCTACACTCAGCATTGGGATCCTCTTTTCTTCAATCACTTCAGAGATCGTCCTTTCGAATGATGGTTTTCCATGGATTTACCCATAAATTCCACTTTGTAATAATTCATGTCTAGATGGCCGACAGTGGTGTCATCCGGGTTTCGTGGATTACCGTAACAATCTCCACTTTGTACATATAAATTTGATAAAAATATTAGTTTGTCATGTCTGTCTATAGGAATCTTGGAAACTCGGAGCACTTCTCTGACTTTTGGTGCGAATTGACCCACATTTCCAAGATGCCTTACTTAGCATGTGATTGTCCTAGTAGTGTCCTATCTATACTGATCAGGGAATCTTGCACGACCACCCCGTCAGAACTACTGTTGCATCCACTTTTGGTGATTTGGTCAGGGAATCCTACGTGACAACCCCGACAAATCTTTTATAGTACTAAAATATTTCGGTGTGATGTAAAATAAAGATGTCTGTTCGGACAGAGATTCCTACATGGGTCTATCTGCTGAATCATAAAAGTAGATTTAATGGTCGACATATGGGACCTCTCGTCTATTCACGTTTGATGCCTCATGATTACTCCTCCACTCAAAATTGTTATATAAGGAGGATGAAGAATTCATTATCGCCATCAGTCATTTGAGTCAGTGTGTGAGTTAGTCAGTCTTCTAGCTTCCCTTCTGTCCGAAGCTTGAGTCATTCTGTCTGTAAGAGCGAAGAGCATCCTGCTCTATCTGTCATCAGTGCCTCAGGCACAACTTATGTAATACCCGAGAGCTATTCATGCTCTGTTAATATAAAGCTTCCGCATATTTATCCCATGATGTTTGTTCATTGCCTATTGTGTATGCGCGTACAATGACTTCATTTCATTAGCCTGTATTTGCATCTGCTGTTCGTTGGTATGCTCAAGTCTTAGTTTTTCTCTCGGTTATTAAGGTTGACTGGTACGTGGTAAAGAGGTGACAGTGAGCAGTGGTAGTAAGTCCCGCCAAGGCAAGAGGCCGCTCAGGGCAGTTGTAGCTGCGAAGGTTAGTCCAGAAGACCACGTATAGGCTTCGGATAGAACTGGTGTGGAAAGCGCTCGGTGGACTCCGAGTGGAGGACTTCAGGAAGATAGAGTAAGTAAAGCAGTTAAATCGTCGGCATTCGTTCTGGCAGAAGTAGCAGAAACCAGAAGATCAATGGTGAAAGGAAGTCGCGCATAGGCAAGCATCAATCAGCAAGCTTCATACTCTTACAGAGGAGGCCCCTGATTTACAAATGGTATCAGAGCCATGCACTCATTTTTTCCCCGGGTATGATAACAGACTCATCCTGATCTATTACCATACCTAGGGAAAAAATGAGTGCATGGCTCTGATACCATTTGTAAAGCAGGGGCCTCCTCTGTTATGATATTCCATTTCCCCATGATCCTCATGTTCTAGTTATACAAGACACTCTCTGTACAGAAATAGAAACCAGGCAAAAAGCCTATTTTCCTAAAGATATCAAAAGACCATCTTCTCCTGAAATCAAAAAGTTCTTGAAAATATCGAAAGGATGCAGACAAGAAAGTGTAAATTCAGAATGGATGAAAAATATGATGAATTGGGACCTTTATACTCATCCCAGAGCAAAAGAATTTGCTAGAAGAACTCCAAATCCAAAAAAGATCAGGTTAGCAGAAGCATGGAAGAGGTTTATGGAAAAAGAAAAGCTTTACATTTCCTTCCATGAATGGAATAGTAACAGACTTGTTGAAAAACCAAAGCTAGTACCTCAAAAGACTAGTCTGGTAAGTTGCCCTGTTACTACACTTTCTATATCTGATCTGGGAAAAGAGATTAACAAATTAAAGAATATCAATAAAGAGGAAGAAGATAAGAAGAACAGTCTCCAAGTCCAACATCAACAGTATCATGTCTTAATAGAATTAAGAATCCAAGATTTGAATTTCAGATTAAAGACATTAATAGATACAGGATCAGACCTAAATCTGCTAAACCAGCAAGTGATCCCTGTCTCACTTTGGGAGAAAACAGAGCTTGATGTTGCTGGCCTTGGGAATGTGATAAATAAAATCTCTTTCCAGATTCCTCAAGCAATTCTTTGCTTTGAACAGTTTTGTTTAAAGATGAAGTTTTTCTTAGCAGAAATTCCTATTGCTTGTATTTTGGGTACTCCCTTCCTAGCAGCAGTATCTCCCCATGGATCTACAATGGTAAGCCCTAACCAGGCTGGATATTTCATAACACTGCCAGAAGGGAAGAAAATAAAACTCCCATTCATTTCCACTCCAAGAAGCTCAGATTCTGTACAAATAAACCTATTAAGATCTGAGAAAATCAGAGAGCTTCAACATTTCCAGTCTGAGATTAGAATCAGAGAGCAGCTTCAGAAACCAGGCATCCAAGATAGAATCCTTCTTCTTAAAGAAGAATTTAGCACAAAGGTTTGTTCCAAAAACCTCATTGCCTTCTGGAAACAGAAAAAGCATGAAGTATATCTTCCTTACAAAGAAGATTATTTAGGAAAACCTTGCAAAAGTAGGGCCATCCCTATGAATGCTGAATACCAAAGACTTTGTGCAGAAGAAATTGAGAGTCTACTAAAAAAGAATTTAATCAGTCCATCTACTAGCCCCTGGAACTGTTATGGATTTTATGTAAACAAGCACTCTGAACAAATTAGAGGAGTTCCTAGGCTAGTAATCAACTACAAGCCTCTCAATAAGGTATTGGCAGATGATACCTACCCAATTCCAAATATAAGCAATCTTGTCACAAGAATTGCAGGTGCCAAGATATTCTCTAAGTTTGACTTAAAGTCAGGGTTTTGGCAAGTCGCAATACATGAAAAGGACAAGTTCAAAACTGCTTTTAATGTCCCTGCTGGGCACTATGAATGGAATGTCATGCCATTTGGACTAAAAAATCCTCCTGCCAAATTTCAAAGAGTCATGGATGACACATTAAAGCCCTATTTCGACTGGCTGATAGTCTACATTGATGATATTTTGGTATTCTCTTCTTCTGTGGGTCAACATTTCAAGCATTTAAAGATTCTTTTGCAAGTAATCCAAGAGGCCGGTCTGGTCCTTTCTAAGAAAAAGATTGAACTATTCCAGACACAGGTTAAATTTATAGGTCATACTATTAAGAATGTCCAGATTACTTTACAAACTCATGCTATTGAATTTGCTGATAAGTTTCCAGACAAAATTCTTGACAAAACTCAGCTGTAGAGGTTTCTAGGAAGCCTCAATTATATTAGTCATTTTTACAAAAAATGTGCTCAGGATAGAAAGATCCTAAATGAAAGGCTTAAAAAGGATCCTACTCCATGGACTGAAGCACATACTCAAGCAGTAAAAAATATTAAGGCAAAAGTCAAGAATTTACCCATATTGCACATCTCTGATGATAATCTGCAAAAAATTGTAGAAACAGATGCAAGCAATATAGGTTGGGGAGCCGTTCTAAAACAAGTAAATCAGAAAGGAAAGGAATAAATAATACAACTTGCATCAGGCTTATGGAAAACTGCAGAAAAAAACTATTCTACCCTTGATAAAGAGATTAAGGCTGCTCTGAATGCCATACATAAATTTGAAATCTGTCTAATCTATAAAAAGTTCATTCTAAGGATGGATGCTTCTGCAATGAATAAGGTCCTCAATAAAGACTTGAAAAATTCAGGAGACCATAAATTTGCAAGATGGCAAGCCCTCTTCAGTAATTTTGATTTTTCTATAGAACATATCAAAGGAAGTTCAAATTGTCTGCCTGATTTTCTAAGCAGAGAACATTTGTAGCCTGCACATCAGAGTCTCATAATTTCTATCCAATTAAGAAATGATACAGAGCATATGGAAAATATTCCTGACTCCTTGAGGTGGGAAGATTATCTTAACAGATGGGTTCCTAGATGGGGACTAAGACATACTCAGATATTAGGTCCTACTACGCAAGTTCTTTATTCTAACCTAGTCCCAGAGATAAGACATAGGAGCAATAATAATCCATTGTTACCAGTCATAAACCAGGATAATAGAAAAGCAATTGAAGCACAATGTGCTCTAGGAGAATTGTTTCATGATGTAAATTTAATTTGGGACATCAAAAATGATGAATATCACCATAAGTATTATTGTCTGGATAGGCCAAGATTACTATCCCATTGGCTGGAAAGGAATGCTGAGATTATTTTTCCAGAAACAAGTTATACTTATCATGATTATAAAAAGTTATGGTGGCAGTTTATACAGCATGAAGATGTTATTTTCCTGGTTAAGTTTGGAGCAGTCAATACTTCTACTGCAGGAAGACCGCCACTTTGGCTAGCTGACTGGTGGAAAAACTTCGGGATAAATAAAGAAGAAGCTGATCCTTTTATTCTTCAATCTTTCACCCCACTCCATCATGTTCGAGATCTGAATTATCAACGGCCCAATGATGAAGAAATATTCCGTATGTTCATTATGAATCATTATCAGTGGGGAATAAAATCTAAAACCATCCTGCAACATATCCATGGGATATTATATCTTGTCAGGAAGATTTATACAAAGTTCTGGGATACTCTACAATATCCTGACAGAGTTTCAAGTTTTATTGAAAACGACTAAAGATATTTAATTCATGTCTAGATGGCCGATAGTGGTGTCATCCGGGTTTCGTGGATTACTGTAACAATCTCCACTTTGTACATATAAATCTGATAAAAATATTAGTGTGTCATGTCTGTCTATAGGAATCTTGGAAACTCGGAGCACTTCTCCGACTTTTGGTGCGGATTGACCCACATTTCCAAGATGCCTTACTTAGCATGTGAGTGTCCTATCCATACTGATCGGGGAATCTTGTACGACCACCCCGTCAGATCTACTGTTGTATCCACTTTCGATTATTTGGTCAGGGAATCCTACGTGACAACCCCGACAAATCTTTTATAGTACTAAAACCTTTCGGTGTGATGTAAAATAAAGATGTCTGATCGGACAGAGATTCTTACATGGGTCTATCTGCCGAATCATAAAAGTAGATTTAATGGTCGACATATGGGACCTCTCATCTATTCACGTTTGATGCCCCATGATTACTCCTCCACTCAAAATTGTTATATAAGGAGGATGAAGAATTCTTTATCGGCATCGGTCATTTGAGTCAGTGTGTGAGTTAGTCAGTCTTCTAGCTTCCCTTCTGTCTGAAGCTTGAGTCATTCTGTCTGTAAGAGAAAAGAGCATCCTGCTCTATCTGTCATCAGTGCCTCAGGCACAACTTATGTAATACCCGAGAGCTATTCATGCTCTGTTAATATAAAGCTTCCGCATATTTATCCCATGATGTTTGTTCATTGCCTATTGTGTATGCGCGTACAATGACTTCATTTCATTAGCCTGTATTTGCATCTACTGTTCGTTGGTATGCTCAAGTCTGAGTTGTTCTCCCGGTTATTAAGGTTGACTGGTACGTGGTAAAGAGGTGACAGTGAGCAGTGGTAGTAAGTCCCACCAAGGCAAGAGGCCGCTCAGGGCAGTTGTAGCTGCGAAGGTTAGTCCAGAAGACCACGTATAGGCTTCATATAGAACTGGTATAGAAAGCGCTCGGTGGACTCCGAGTGGAGGACTTCAGGAAGATAGAGTAAGTAAAGTGGTTAAACCGCCGGCATTCGTTCTGGAAGAAGTAGCAGAAACCAGAAGATCAATGGTGAAGGGAAGTCGCGCATAGGCAAGCATCAATCAACAAGCTTCATACTCTTACAGAGGAGGCCCCTGCTTTACAAATGGTATCAGAGCCATGCACTCATTTTTGCCCCGAGTATGATAACAGACTCATCTTGATCTGTTAAAGCTATTCGCTCTTATTTTGTTTAAAGTCGTAAATATTTCAGTTTGAATCTCTGAAATGTTTACTAGTCTTTACCTGAGGAGTAGGCCAGGAGGCTGTCTAATCCTTGTATATTCAAGGACATAAGACTAAAATCCCTCCTTTGCTGTGTAAAGATAGTAATACTGAGTATGGATTCCTTAGTTCCTGTTAGATCTGTAAATAATACTGTAGAACTATCCACATCCACTTCTAAGTCTTGTTTAATGATCCATTATATGCCTTCTATTGAGTCTTTAGATCCACGAATAAAAGAAATTTACAGAGGAATGAGAACACCAAACTCTCCTAAATATGGCCTAGGATACATAGAACAGTGTGACACTGTCATACCCGAATGTCGGTTCTCAAATCCTTTGCCTATGAATATAAAGAAACCCTCTATAGAAGAAATCCTTAAATACCTCACAGTTATGACAGGCTGTGAAAAGGGATCTTTACCAGAAGAATGGATCAAAAGGATGACTAATTGGGATTTATTTACAAATCCTGAATCCCAAGAATTTGACAGTAGTACTCCAGAAAAAGAAAAACAAAGGCTGTCAAAATTATGGAAAGAATATATGACTCAGGAAAACTGTTGGATCTCTTTCTTTGAATGGAGAAAGTTGCATATAGCCCCTATAGTCCATATGGTAGGAGAAAGCTCTGTTTCTCCCAGTCATAAATGGAAAAGTATTGATGGTAGTCTTGCTGAGTCAAAAACCACTTTTCCTCCTTTCCAAGGGATCCTTCTCGAAGACAGCTCTAAACAAGCTAGAGCTATCCCTCTATTATCTGATGAAGCCAACCAACTACCTGGAATAGATAAAAGAGTCCAATCTGTATCAGAACAATTAAATTGGACCAATACTTCCTTAAGAGGAATGACTACTCAGATATATGTAACAAATGATTATGCAAAAAGTGGACAGATCTTAGACTTACAAGTCTCTACTAATACTGTTGTCCATGCAGTAAATCAGATCCATGAGAAGGTTATTAATGTACATGATAAAGTAGATTCTACCCTGATAGAATCAAATAAAAATCATGAAGAAATAATGGAGGGATTAGGAACTGCATTTACTGAGATGGGCAAATCTATAACAGAACTTACCAAAAGGCCCAGTAAAATAGATAAACCTATTCCTACCTCCTTCCTTCTCCCTCATTCTACTTTGTCTATTCTATCCCCTATATATCAACCTGCCGAAAAAGAAATAACTAAAAAATTCCCGTTTCATTTTCCTCTAGAAGAAAAACCCGAATCTTCAAAGAAAACCCCAGAAGAAGATGTTTTTTCTCTGGTAACCATCAGAAGACCTTCTTATGAAAATATCCCAGCCTATTCCTCTAGACCAGCAGCTCCTGATCTCATAGGCAAAGGAAAGCTTCCAGAATCTCAAACCTTTGCTGATGACTAGTTCCAGGTATGGAATATTGATAATCTATCAGTTGCCCAAATTAGACAAATGATTGATAGAATGTATGTTTCCTACAAAATCATGTGCATGAAAGGAAAAAGTGAAGTAGAAGCATGCAAAACACTTATTCAATGTTTTAATGGGACACTTAGTAAATGGTGGGAGACTATATCTTCTCCCCTTATGATTGGCAAAATGGAAGCTGAAAATTTAAAGGATGAACAAGGGGATATAGTCTATCATTCTGATGGAACCCCTATGAATAACATGATAGGATCCCTCACCACTTTGATTCTTGAACATTGGTGTGGGACATAAACAAAAATTGTTGATAAGCATGAAATTGTTCTAATGAATATGAAGTGTCGAAAGATGTCAGAGTATGAACAATTTCATAAATAATGGACCCAAAGAATCTTTGAGGTCAAGGATAGCAAAAACTTATTGTGGAAACAAGTATATCTTGCTGCTCTTCCTAGTAAGTTTGTAGAATATCTCAAAATGGAAGACAATTTCAAACTCCCCTATGAGACATATAATTGGGGAGAAATCTATTCTATTATTACAAAGACTTTGATAGGACTTTGCACCAGTATAAAGATCCAACATTCAGTTTCCAAGTCTTCATATCTTCCTGATCAAAAGTCAGTATGTGAACAATATGGGTTATATCTGGATAATCCTCTTCCTAAAATAAGAAAAAGGCCAAAAGGAAATAGGAGGGAAAAGGGACGAGATCCCAGAGGCAGATATAAATATGTTCCCCATTCACACTATTTTGAGCCTCGTGATATTCATCTCAAGACTCACAAACATGAGGCTAGACAACAGATTAAATGCTGGATTTGCGGGAAGAATGGGAATTATGCACATGAATGCCCCGATAATGATACCTCTAGAAAGACTAGAGGCAAACTTTCAGAACAAAGAGCCAAAGAGGCTCAAGAGAAAAAGCCAGTAGTGCCCAAACTAGACTGCAATAGATGTGGAGCTCAAACCCATGATTCTAATGGCTGCCCTTATAATCCCCATAGGCCAAAACTTGAAGTCCATCTACTTAAAGAAGGATGTTTCTCATCAGTAGAGACTTCTCAATTTGAGACTAGCACAGATGAAGAAGTATTGGTTCACCATTCTTGCAGTTGCAGTAATCCCTTTATCTGTACTTGCTCCACTACTTCAGAAAGTTCTGAGTCTGAGTCAGAACCAATAAAAGAAGAAAAGCTGAAAGTATGTATGTTTCAAAATACAAGAGATCAAAAAGCACAAATGATTGCTCAAATCAAAGGACTTCCTGAAGGAGACATAAAAAATGCCCTTCTGAATGCATTCATAAAAACTGTAAAAACAGAACAGAAAGGAAAAGATACTGAATCTGTCAGAAAACAACCTATGTTCTTAGATGCTTCATTTGAGAAAAACACTAAGACCTACATCAAGTTTAATAGAGAAACTAAAATACATAATCTCTCTGTTACTGATTTAGCAAAAGAGGTCTTTTCTCTCAGAAAAGAAGTTGAGCAATTAAAGGAAAGATTAGCAAATCTTCAAGGTGAAGTAGAATTAAGTTATCCTGTTGATAAATGGGCCAGACAGGAAATACAACTGATTAAAAACAAAATTGATTCAGTTCCTCCTCCTCTTGAAGATGCTCCTTTTGAAAGTTTTGTGCAAAGCCATAATACCACAGAAATGCAAGGAATGCCAGACATGCAAGTGCTACCTATTAGATACCAGAAATACTATATACAGGTCTAGTTAGAAGTATGTCAAGAAATATTTTCTCTAATAACACTTATAGATACTGGTTCTGATATAAATTTATTAAATAAAGATAAAATCCCTACAAAATACTGGGCTCCCAGTTTTGGATCTGCAGTAGGACTTGGTAATAAGGATACAACTTTCCAGTACAAAATTTCAAGAGGAACATTACTGTTTGAATACTATGGCTTGGGAATGAGATTCCACATATCCGAACTACCTGTGGATTGTATCTTAGGCTCTCCCTTCTTGTCAGCTGTAGAACCACATGGATCATGTTTAATTTCGGGAAGTCAGCCCGGATACTTTATTACTATGCCAAAAATCAGAGATATTCCTGCAAAACAAATTAAATTTCCTTTTATCTCTGATAGTCATATGCAGATAGCCTATTACAGAAAATGCATGGTAATAGTAGAAGCTTTTGACCATGAAAGAAGTGCTCCAATTACAGAATATTATGATGACAATACAATATGGACAGTATTCAAAGAACATTGGAAGCCTTCATGGTTATTAAGATCTTCAGAAGAAATCGTGGTTGGTTTATTACCAGGTTTCTCTACCAATACTAATAACATAGTTCTTCCTCCACAGCATGTTCTGGGACAAATTCATCAGCCCGTAACTATTTCTTCCAGGGAAAAGCTTATAGAAATAGGTGATTTAAGGCGTTTAAGTTCAATAGAGACACACTGGTATGATCATTCTATACGCAGTTGGACTACAGACTTAGCCCATCAGTCCTTCCAAATCAATCGAATGAGGGCTATTTCAGACTGGCCAAACCAAAATCCCAATGAACTCTTCTATGGGATAACATATTTGCAGTATAAAACAATGTGGTTTAATGTTTGCCAGTGGACTAGCAGGTTCAAATATTATTATTTCATGATAAGCTTTGCCCATTCCTTTCGAGATTGGGAAGAACCCGACTGGATCATGGACTGGTGGCAGAAATTTGGTTTACATCCTGTTGGTATAAATCCTGAATTAACAGAAACAGCAAGAATGTTTCTTTTCCATGACAGATTACCTAACAAGTATTTGGAGAATTTTTCTGATTTATTTTCTGAAGAGCAATATAAAATCTATTTTATCAGAAATAAACATCCCTGGATAATCCGAACAAAATTCTTATTACATCAAACTGAAAATAGGGATCAAGATCCAAAGTTAGTTCGGGAAATCTACACTCAACATTGGGATCCTCTTTTCTTCAATCGCTTCAGAGATCGTCCTTTCAAATGATGGTTTTCCGTGGATTTACCCATAAATTCCACTTTGTAATAATTCATGTCTAGATGGCCGACAGTGGTATCATCCGGGTTTCATGGATTACCGTAACAATCTCCACTTTGTACATATAAATCTGATAAAAATATTAGTTTGTCATGTCTGTCTATAGGAATCTTGGAAACTCGGAGCACTTCTCCGACTTTTGGTGCGGATTGACCCACATTTCCAAGATGCCTTACTTAGCATGTGATTGTCCTAGTAGTGTCCTATCTATACTGATCGGGGAATCTTGCACGACCACCCCGTCAGAACTACTGTTGCATCCACTTTTGGTGATTTGGTTAGGGAATCCTACGTGACAACCCCGACAAATCTTTTATAGTACTAAAATCTTTCGGTGTGATGTAAAATAAAGATGTCTGATCGGACAGAGATTCCTACATGGGTCTATCTGCTGAATCATAAAAGTAGATTTAATGGTCGACATATGGGACCTCTAGTCTATTCACGTTTGATGCCTCATGATTACTCCTCCACTCAAAATTGTTATATAAGGAGGATGAAGAATTCATTATCGGCATCGGTCATTTGAGTCAGTGTGTGAGTTAGTCAGTCTTCTAGCTTCCCTTCTGTCCGAAGCTTGAGTCATTCTGTCTGTAAGAGCGAAGAGCATCCTGCTCTATCTGTCATCAGTGCCTCAGGCACAACTTATGTAATACCCGAGAGCTATTCATGCTCTGTTAATATAAAGCTTCCGCATATTTATCCCATGATGTTTGTTCATTGCCTATTGTGTATGCGCGTACAATGACTTCATTTCATTAGCCTGTATTTGCATCTGCTGTTCGTTGGTATGCTCAAGTCTGAGTTGTTCTCTCGGTTATTAAGGTTGACTGGTACGTGGTAAAGAGGCAACAATGAGTAGTGGTAGTAAGTCCCGCCAAGGAAAGAGGCCGCTCAGGGCAGTTGTAGCTGCGAAGGTTAGTCCAGAAGACCACGTATAGGCTTCACATAGAACTGGTGTGGAAAGCGCTCGGTGGACTCCGAGTGGAGGACTTCAGGAAGATAGAGTAAGTAAAGTGGTTAAACCGCCGGCATTCATTCTGGCAGAAGTAGCAGAAACCAGAAGATCAATGGTGAAGGGAAGTCGTGCATAGGCAAGCATCTATCAACAAGCTTCATACTCTTACAGAGGAGGCCCCTGCTTTTAAGCCTGTCATTTAGGATCTTTCTATCCTGAGCACATTTTTTGTAAAAATGACTAATATAATTGAGGCTTTCTAGAAACCTCTGCAGCTGAGTTTTGTCAAGAATTTTGTCTGGAAACTTATCAGCAAATTCAATAGCATGAGTTTGTAAAGTAATCTGGACATTCTTAATAGTATGACCTAGAAATTTAACCTGTGTCTGGAATAGTTCAATCTTTTTCTTAGAAAGGACCAGACCAGCCTCTTGGATTACTTGCAAAAGAATCTTTAAATGCTTGAAATGTTGATCCACAGAAGAAGAGAATACCAAAATATCATCAATGTAGACGATCAGCCAGTCGAAATAGGGCTTTAATGTGTCATCCATGACTCTTTGAAATTTGGCAGGAGCATTTTTTAGTCCAAATGGAATGACATTCCATTCATAGTGCCCAGCAGGGACATTAAAAGAAGTTTTGAACTTGTCCTTTTCATGTATTGCGACTTGCCAAAACCCTGACTTTAAGGCAAACTTAGAGAATATCTTGGCACCTGCAATTCTTGTGACAATATTGCTTTTATTTGGAATTGGGTAGGCATCATCTGCCAATACCTTATTGAGAGGCTTGTAGTTGATTACTAGCCTAGGAACTCCTCTAATTTGTTCAGAGTGCTTGTTTACATAAAAGCCATAACAGTTCTAGGGGCTAGTAGATGGCCTGATTAAATCCTTTTTTAGTAGACTCTCAATTTCTTCTGCACAAAGTCTTTGGTATTCAACATTCATAGGGATGGCCCTAATTTTGCAAGGTTTTCCTAAATAATCTTCTTTGTAAGGAAGATATACTTCATGCTTTTTCTGTTTCCAGAAGGCAATGGGGTTTTTAGAACAAACCTTTGTGCTAAATTCTTCTTTAAGAAGAAGGATTCTATCTTTGATGCCTGGTTTCTGAAACTGCTCTCTGATTCTAATCTCAAACTAGAAATGTTGAAGCTCTCTGATTTTCTCAGATCTTAATAGGTTTATTTGTACAAAATCTAAGCTTCTTGGAGTGGAAATGAATGGGAGTTTTATTTTCTTCCCTTCTGGCAGTGTTATGAAATATCCAGCCTGGTTAGGGCTTACCATTGTAAATCCATGGGGAGATACTGCTGCTAGGAAGGGAGTACCCAAAATACAAGCAATAGGAATTTCTGCTAAGAAAAACTTCATCTTTAAACAAAACTGTTCAAAGCAAATAATTGCTTGAGGAATCTGGAAAGAGATTTTATTTATCACATTCCCAAGGCCAGCAACATCAAGCTCTGTTTTCTCCCAAAGTGAGACAGGGATCACTTGCTGGTTTAGCAGATTTAGGTCTGATCCTGTATCTATTAATGTCTTTAATCTGAAATTCAATCTTGGATTCTTAATTCTATTAAGACATGATACTGTTGATGTTGGACTTGGAGACTGTTCTTCTTATCTTCTTCCTCTTTATTGATCTTTTTTAATCTGTTAATCTCTTTTCCCAGATCAGATATAGAAAGTGTAGTAACAGGGCAACTTACCAGACTAGTCTTTTGAGGTACTAGCTTTGGTTTTTCAACAAGTCTGTTACTATTCCATTCATGGAAGGAAATGTAAAGGTTTTCTTTTTCCATAAACCTCTTCCATGCTTCTGCTAACTTGATCTTTTCTGGATTTGGAGTTCTTCTAGCAAAGTCTTTTGCTCTGGGATGAGTATAAAGGTCCCAATTCATCATATTTTTCATCCATTCTGAATTTACACTTTCTTGTCTGCATCCTTTCGATATTTTCAAGAACTTTTTGATTTTAGGAGAAGATGGTCTTTTGATATCTTTAGGAAAATAGGCTTTTTGCTTGGTTTCTATTTCTGTACAGAGAGTGTCTTGTATAAATAGAACATGAGGATCATGGGGAAATGGAATATCAGAACATTGTGGGTGTGGACATTGTTCTTTTGTTGTTGAGACTGGGGGAGGTAACTGGGTTCTTGGATTATGATTGTCATGTTCAAACTGGATGTTTGAACCCTTTTCTTTAATAGAGAGGGTAGACAAAGTAATCAAATCTCCACAGTCAAGACATTTTACTGCAAAAGGAACTTGTCCTATTTGTCCAGCTAGGGATTGTAGAGAAGGATGTAAACAAAAAGAGGGGACAGGAGGAGGAAGTCTACTAGGTTTAGGAAAAGAGGGAATATTACAAGGATTTCTCTGAGGAAAAGAGATGATGGCAGAGTCAGAGGTTTATTTTATGTGTGCCGAAGTAATAGCTCTTGGAATTGGCGCCTTTGGGGTATCAATTACCCAATCTGTTGGAAAAGATAGATCTTCCCATTTTATAGTACTATGCTCCACTTTTTGATTCAACGAATCCGTAATTACCAGAGTACTGGCTTGTGAATCTTTGCTGGGTGTATGTAAGACAGCAGGGAACATGGTATTGGTGTGACTAAAACACCCTCTAGCTTGGATAGCTATGTTTGTTCGTTTTGCATTCATGCTGAACCCTGTTGTTCTGATATGAAGTTTAAGAATATTAGCTAGAGTCTCATCATGAGCATAAACAGAAAAATTGGGGTAATAGTCAAAATAGACTGGTCCATTGGACAAAGGGGCTACTATCCCTCCAATTATGGAATCGGTAAACTTTTCATGGGTCAGGTCTTTGACAGTACAAAGTACATAAGCATTGATTCCTTTATGTACTAATGCATTGATGCCGATTCTTATGCATCCAAAATGCACAAACTGTGTTTTATGCCTTTTGGCTTCTTTTTGGATTTCTTTTGGATCTAACAGGGAGATAGTCTGGGTAATATTACTATTTTGTTGGATTGTGCTAATAGACTCTTTTACAAAGACTCTGGTTATTTCTTTAAGGTGGAACATGTTGAGGTCTTGGTATACTTGACTGGGATTGATAGCAGGTAACTTCCATGCAGCTTGTGGGTTTGTTTCTATAATTTCTAAGTCTGCATGATTTATACTCTGTGATCTGCTTAATGAAAACATGGACTCTAAACTGTTTACAGAGTCATTTCCTGAAGTACTTGCTTCCTCAGAACTTTTAATATCTCTAAAGGAGACTGAACGTGAATCCATACTTAGTATTACTATCTTTACACAGCAAAGGGAATTTTTTAGTTATTTCTTTTTCGGCAGGTTGATATACAGGGGATAGAATAGACAAAGTAGAATGAGGGAGAAAGAAGGAGGTAGGAATAGATTTATCTATATTACTAGGCCTTTTGGTAAGTTTTGTTATAGATCTGCCCATCTCAGTAAATGCAGTTCCTAATCCCTCCATCATTTCTTCATGATTTTTATTTGATTCTATCAGGGTAGAATCTACTTTATCATGTACATTAATAACCTTCTCATGGATCTGATTTACTACATGGACAACAATATTAGTAGAGACTTGTAAGTCTAAGATCTATCCACTTTTTGCATAATCATTTGTTACATATATCTGAGTAGCCATTCCTCTTAAGGCAGTATTGGTCCAATTTAATTGTTCTGATACAGATTGGACTCTTTTATCTATTCCAGACAGTTGGTTGGCTTCATCAAATAATAGAGGGATAACTCTAGCTTGTTTAGATCTGTCTTCGAGAAGGATCCCTTGGAAAGGAGGAAAAGTGGTTTTTGACTCAACAAGACTACCATCAATACTTTTCCATTTATGACTGGGAAAAACAGATATTTCTCCTACCATATGGACTATAGGGGCTATATGCAACTTTCTCCATTCAAAGAAAGAGATCCAGCAGTTTTCCTGAGTCATATATTCTTTCCATAATTTTGACAGCCTTTGTTTTTCTTTTTCTGGAGTACTACTGTCAAATTCTTGGGATTCAGGATTTGTAAATAAATCCCAATTAGTCATCCTTTTGATCCATTCTTCTGGTAAAGATCCCTTTTCATAGCCTGTCATAACTATGAGGTATTTAAGGATTTCAGAACTTTCTGAAGTAGTGGAGCAAGTACAGATAAAGGGATTACTGCAACTGCAAGAATGGTGAACCAATACTTCTTCATCTGTGCTAGTCTCAAATTGAGAAGTCTCTACTGATGAGAAGCATCCTTCTTTAAGTAGATGGACTTCAAGTTTTGGCCTATGGGGATTATAAGGGCAGCCATTAGAATCATGGGTTTGAGCTCCAAATCTATTGCAGTGTAGAGACTTCTCAATTTGAGACTAGCACAGATGAAGAAGTATTGGTTCACCATTCTTGCAGTTGCAGTAATCCCTTTATCTGTACTTGCTCCACTACTTCAGAAAGTTCTGAGTCTGAGTCAGAACCAATAAAAGAAGAAAAGATGAAAGTATGTATGTTTCAAAATACAGGAGATCAGGAAGCACAAATGATTGCTCAAATCAAAGGACTTCCTGAAGGAGACATGAAAAATGCCCTTCTGAATGCATTCATAAAAACTGTAAAAACAAAACAGAAAGGAAAAGATACTGAATCTGTCAGACAACAACCTCTGTTCTTAGATGCTTCATTTGAGAAAAACACTAAGACCTACATCAAGTTTAACAGAGAACCTAAAATACATAATCTCTCTGTTACTGATTTAGCAAAAGAGGTCTTTTCTCTCAGAAAAGAAGTTGAGCAATTAAAGGAAAGATTAGCAAATCTTCAAGGTGAAGTAGAATTAAGTTATCCTGTTGATAAATGGGCCAGACATGAAATACAACTGATTAAAAATAAAATTGATTCAGTTCCTCCTCCTCTTGAATATGCTCCGCCCTTCAACGGTTCTGACAATCTTAAGTGTTTACCTAACAAGTCTGACAGTCTTAAATGTTTATTGTATAGAGGCGTTGCAATACAGTTTCGTTCCATTTTTTTGATGGTGTTGTTAGCAATGAAATTGTGCTAAATTGTTTTCTGCTAGCATCAGTGGTTCAGTGGTTGATACTTGTTCATTGGTTTGTTCCATGATCCTTGTTCTTGTTTGATTCAACTTTGCAAAGTTGAGGTCCTGTAGTTGCAGTTGGACCTCTTCGTGGTTGTCACTGGTTTGTTGTTCTTCAACTTTGTAAGTTGTTGGACCTGTTGTTGTGGTTTGCAGTTTTTGGGTCTGAGTTGTTGTCATCCCTCGTTGACGGGTAAGTTTCTGTGCCATCATTTCATTGGTATTTTTCAATGGTGGGAGTCCCTTCCTCAAAATTCTATTGCATACCATCTTTCTCTGTGCTCTTAATTTCTGTTCCTGGAAACCATGCGTCTTCATATGCCAGATGCCACGTCCATAGCTATTTTGAAAATTGCAATGTAGAGGGGTTTTCAAAAAGTAGTTCGGAGCTATCATAAGAGGGAACCATCCACCGGGGTGTAGACACAGGGAATGCTTTTATTCTGTGGGTCAGAAAACTGCGTCCAGTTGTTTCCTTTGTCCTGTCCTTTGTATTTTGCATAACTTTTTTCTGGCTCTGAGAAGCTTGTAGGATGCACACCATGAATAGGTTCAAATTGATCTTTCTGTTGAGTAAATTTATGGTGTTATTTATTTGCGTTGTTTCTTTTTGTTTGGTTCGCTTTCCAGTGTGGGTTTGTTTTCTTCTCATCTGCTATGGGGACTAGGGGGGATTGAAGTTGACAAAAAGAAGGTTGAAAGATACATACGAGGATTGGTACCCAATTCTGCGCTTGTATTTTTCCTATTTTGCTTTCCTTTTTCTTTTTTTTCCTACTTTTATTCTTTTTTCCCCCTTTTCTTTGTTTTCATGCAAACTAAAAGTATCTAACAAACAGCTTCAAAATGACATTTCAAAAGATGAAAGAAGTAATAGATGTTGAGTCATATGAAATAGATACACACTCCATTAGACATGACATCATTGACGAGGTTTTGCATAGCAATGGGCTTTTTATATTGGATGCATTCTCGTATACTGTATGTGATTGCCTTTTCGATGCATTTCAGGCTCTACTGCATTTCCGCTATTCCTCGACCGACCTGCACAATGGATTGATAGATTATTTCCTAGTTTGTTTTAAAAATGGTGATGCTGAGGCATTGGAGTCATATGAATATGAATTGGAATCTGATTTTCTTCGGCAGTTGCATGGAATACATGATGTCCAAACGTATTTTTCAAAGATGTGGTTTTCTGCATCTCCAATTCTGCCTGCACATGAGAGGGGACTTTGGGGAGATACATTTTGTATACGGTGGTTGTATAACTAGATCAATATATCAATGGGAATATGGTCATTGAAAAGAAAAACAAGATATCTACTATTCAACAAAACTGCATCTGACAATCCATATTGCATCTTGTTCCATGATGCCAATGTTGTCAGTGGTCATTATGAACCACTACTATACAGAAAAATGTCCATATGCAATGTTGAAGAAGCTCATATTTACTTGTGACTCATTTGCAAAGACCTTGAATCACAATGGAAACAGATTATGCATCGCATAGACTGCCATGGTTTACATCTAGCAACAACTGTTGTGTCTAGCCATGGAGATAGTCTATTCAATGCAATTTTCTATTTGGTAGCAACAGAGTTCGATGTGCAGTCCTTGCAGCTTTACACTGTACAATCCTTTTGCAATGCAATTATAGGCGGAAACCAACAAGATTTTAGGTGCTTTCATGAGCACCTTTCACCATATCTCCTACAAAATATGCTGACAATTGGAAGTTGGCAAGAATACCTTGTAAACATGGCGCTGCAATATGAAAAAGGGAATGTGGAGGGTTGCAGATTCTGTTTGCAATGGTTGTCTATCATGTTTAGAGTAAATATCCAGGTCTGGTCGGCTTTTCTAGATGGCACTGTTCATTCATGGTCTATTGATTCAAATTACGATCGAACAATTGACATCCTCTCGTTGAAAACAGATACAACACATATCCATTATGAACCTTTGCTTGGACATATCAGTGGTTCAGGGTTGAATGTCCATGCTAGCCAAACCGCATTGAATCTGCATACGCGTCACATGCTTTTCAGTGAGAATGAAACCCCTCCTGGTTGCGATATGGCCATACAGGGCTTGAACAAAAAAGCCATGCATGAAATTCATCACATATGTGATGAGGCCATACAGGGCTTAAACAAAAAACGTAGAGTAAGTTATCACAACTTGAAAAAAGTTATGCGTAAAATTCGTCCCAGTTGTAATGAGGCCATACACCCCTTAAACAAAAAATGTACACTAAGTTATGACAACCTAAATCAGAGTGAAATTCATTCCAGTTTCCATCAGGTCATCGTGCCCTTAGACAAGACACGTAGAGTAAGTTACCACAACTTGAAAAAGGTCATGCACGAGAGAAAAAAATACATTTTTATGCTTCATTTTAGAGAGAAACTCACATATCACAATCTAAAGAAATTTGTTCGTCCACAACATAATAGAAACAGGTACGGTCACATATCCCAGAATGGTCATGCAACTGTCACATTTCATGGCCTAGAAGAAACACCATGCACTACTACCAATGAAAACTACCAAACACTTTCTACTCATACTTCCCTACGAAATAAAAATGCAAGACAAACGTACATGAAACAAATTAAAGACACTCCTTCCATTGTGTGTGCAATTTGTGAACAATTGAATTTTTCAAAAAACATTAAGTCTTTCACGCCTGATTTGCAAGCATAATACCCCTGCTTGACAACGCACGATAAACCATTTTCCAGTGGAAAAATTTGTCTTCCATGCAAACGGTCGCTTGAAAATGGAAAAATGCCACAATTTGCAACCCCTGAGCAAATAAGATGTAATACACCACTACCATATGTAAGTGCACTTACAAAACTTGAGGAGAGACTTATGTCTCTGTGAATTGCATTTGCACAAATCAGGCCTTGGGGTTATAAACGACCCCAGATGGGCTTAAGAGGATCAATTATTAATGTGCCTGTTCAGCTAGATGTTGTGAAAAAGCCTTGCCACAATTCATTAGTGATACAATGACAATTGATGTGGCTCTGAAAACATGCTTGTGATACAAAAATGCCTATCAGACAGGCAAAGTGCGTGTGCATGCTGTTATGAAAGCATTAAAGGAATTATGTTCTAGGGCCCTGTACAAAGTACAAAACATTTGTATAAATGAGAACTAGAACAATGTTCTTGCAGAAGAGGATGCCAACTCTACAGAGACTCTCAAAAATGATAGTAAATTTGATACAAGTGATGAATCGGGGAATGAAACACCTGCTAAGACATTGGTGCATGGATTCACTGATTCATAGTGCATTCATGACTTGCAAGACAAGATTGTCGAAATTGCACCTGTTGAGGGGCAGCGTCCACTTGGAATATTCAAGGACAAATTCACTGAGGAAATGAACTTTCCTACACTCTTCTATGGAGATCCATGTGCCATTGACATTACAGAATGATTCAATTATCATAAAATAGTCTGATGGGAGCTACTACATTCAAGTGGTGACTTCTCCTGTCACATAAAAAATTTGTTTTTCAAAACAATGCGCATAATAATAGAGCAAGTTCTCTCCTGCATGTGGGCCCGAATAAGAAAAGGCCAGCTACAAGGAAGAAAGTTATTGGCCAAGGATGTCAAGTACAAAGTAAACCTAGAAAAAATTCTGAAATCTGATATTGGATACATAGATTTCAAAAACATTCGCACCTCTCCTGACTATTTGCAACAAAATAAAAAAACTATTTTTGCAATGATCCGGCAATGGGCCCGCCAACATTTTTCATCACATTTACAAGTGCAGAGCATTGCTGGGATCCATTGGTAGCTGTCGTATCTGACCTGCATAGGAACAAGAAACGTAAAAAACAAACCGATACACTGGAAAACAATCACATTGACTACCTCATAAGAAAATACCTAGTGACATGTACTCGCTACTATAGACATAGAATAAATGCTTTGAGACAATTGATATGCCATGATGAAACGTTTTTCGTAAAAATATTGGACTAATTTTTTGTGATTGAATTCCAGAATAGGGGAAATGAACATGACCACGCACTGTTGTGGATAGAGGGTGCACCAGTCTATGGAGCTGACAACAACTCAGAGATTGAACAATTTGTGGAGAAATACATAACATGCAACATAGATCATTTGGATCCAGAACTTGCCAAAGTTCATAGACATTACCATACAAGAAGTTGTAGAAAATGAAAAAACTCGCATTGCAAATATAAATTTTCTGTGCCACCAATGAGAGTTACAAGAATCATAGAGCCACTTAGTTTAGAGGACAATGTTGTTGTTGAGAAATTTAAATCCTTGTTCGCATTTCTAGAACAAGGAGAACTTGACGAGATGATGAGCTTTGATGCGTTCTTGACAGAGCTAAATCTATCAGAAGATGAGTACATCAAAGCCATACAATGTACACTTAAGCAACCAACAGTTTCCCTTAAACGAAAACTTTCCCATATTTGGAACAACAGTTTCTCCAAGGACATGCCAGTTATGTGGAAAACAAATACAGATGCGCAGTACATGCTCAATGCATATGCTGCAACGTCCTACTGTACCTCATATATGACAAAGGTTGACAAATCTATGACAAGTGCATTCAGAAGAATACACAAAGAACATGAAAGAAGTCATATTGATTCCATACAAATGTTACGCAAACCTGGCAACACATTGCTTAATCTTCAACAAATATCTTCTCAACAAGCAGTTCACATTGCACTTTCCCTGCCCCTCACTTGTAGTTCAAGAAAATGAGTCTTCATAAACACATCTCCACTTGAAAAACACACATTTGTGCTTAAACCACCGGTTTTGCTAAAACAAGAGCCTGACAATTCAGAAGATGTGCTATGTCGCTCTATTGTTGATTATTACCTTCAGTGTTCATCTACTATTAGGCATATCTTGTTAGCAGAATTCATATTGCATTACAAAAAAAATGGTGCGCCCATATCAAAAAGAAAAAAACCCTTTGTGATACGATTTGTCAAATACAATAAACATTTTGACTATGAAAACTATTGTAGAGAAAAATTGCTGCTATACATTCCATTCGATGAAAACGAGGAGACATTAAAACATAACTTCTCTACATGGGAGGCTGCGTATGTTTCCTTTGATATGATAGTGCACATCAATGAAGCTAGATTTACTTACAATGTTAATCCAACATGGGGTGATCTAGAAATTGCAATTAATGAGCTAGAAAACCCTGACAATCCTGATGAGACATTCACAAACCGAAAAACAACCAGAACTCCTTGCGAGTCCTATGACTTACAAGAGGCTTTGCCTTGTCCTCAGGTGAAAAATGTATCAATCTTGGTTTTCAAGTCACAAAACATCCTTTCCTAATTGAAAATAATGAATACCATAGAATAAGATGTCCGTTGAATCGAGAACAACAAACAATTGTAAAGGACATTGCTCTTAAAAAATGCTTGAACGTGGACACTCCTGTGCACTTGTTCCTTACAAGCGGAGAAGGAACATACAAGACATTCACATCGAAAGAACTGTTCCAAATGCTTATACGAATCTATGATTCAAACAATTCCTCTGATCCTATGAAACCAAAGGGAATAATAGTTGCATACACAGGAAAAGTTGCATATAATGTAGGTGGAACAACAGTCCACTTTGCATTTTTAATGCCTTTTAACAAGTCACAGTTTCTTCCACTTAGCAAGGAAATGTTGGATACATTGTCTAAGATTTATGAGGAACTCCAACTTGTCTTTATAGATGAAGCATCTTTGATTGGAAGTCGGTTCTTGTATTCCATTGACAACCAACTAAGAAGCATAAAACATGTGCACATGGAATACTTTGGAAACATTGACATGATATTCTGTGGGGATCTTTACCAGGCACAACCCATCCAAGATTCATTGATATTTGAACAACCTACCGTTAACATGGAAACAATGATGCATGAATTATGGAGAGACAATATTAAATGCTTTGAATTGCATACTACAATGTCCCAGACAAATGAAACATTCATTGCAATTCTGAACATAATGCGAACAAACAACCAAACATATGATGACTTAACATATATCAATTCGAGGTGCTTGTGGCCTGCACCAATAGAACCAATGTTCCCTTACCTGTTCTACACAAATAAGGATGTTGCAATGCATAACAACCATATGCTATCGCTCATGCCTGGCGATGATATCATCATCAATTCAATTCACCTGGAAGAAGACAACCATGGAAATGTGCCACGTCATGAACATACAACCACTCTACCTTTGCAGCTTGTCCTCAAATTAGAAATGCTAGTTGAAATATATGCCTGTAACTATGATTCACAGGATGGCTTGGTCAATGGTGCAGATGGAATACTCAAAGGCTATACGAAAACAAAAAAACTTGTTGTCCTTTGGATTAAGTTCCATGAACCGCATATAGGCAAGCGACAAGCAAGCAAGTTGTCTTATCTATATAATTCAAACACTGGAAGTGATTGGACACCTATTTTGCGAATATCAAAGCCAATATCGACATCGGCAAAGACAGGTCGATTGAAAATTCAAAAACAGTTTCTAATTAAGCTTGCATGTGCACGTATAGTCCACAGATCACAAGGACTAACACTTGATAATGTTGCATTTCAGCTTGCTGGAATTCAGATACATGGACTTGTATACACAACACTGTCCCGTGTCAGAAGCATAGACTCCTTGTATTTACTAATTCCTCTTACAAAAGATAACTTCAGAAGCAGAAAGTTGATATTGAAATGAAACGACTCAGGACCACCGCAAAATGGCAACTGCACTATGATTACCAATTCATACAAACAAATTCATCTGTATCAATTCTCCCGCTTAACACACGCAGCCTAAATGCACACATGGATGATATACTGGATGACTATGATACAATGCAATCCTATATTTCATGCTTGCAGGAAACATACATGGCATTATGCATGCAGAACAAAGAATTCCAAAAACACAATTGCATATCAAGTTACATTACACATGGGGTGATGATATTGGTGAAAAAACATGTACCAATTTTGGAGCATATACATATCGAAGAAAAGAATGTTGAGGTGGTGCTTGCAAAAGTTTTTTTCCATGAAACAGAAATTGCGATACTGAATCTGTATGCTGCTCCCCATGCAACATTCTCCAACATAGTAGATGTTATTTCCAATGCATTGGGCCATTTCCATCTGAATGGATCCATTGTGCTTGTAGGAGACTTCAATATTGACATGCTACAAAAGAATGGCAGAACAAAAGAATTGGAAAAGTACATATGCAAATATAGTCTTCGCTTTCTTTTGCACAACACAAGCCATCTACAAAACACACTTATTGACCATGTGTGGTTGAACGTGCCCATTCCTAGATACAATATGTTTATCTTAGACACATATTGGTCTGATCACGATACAATTGGTATTGCACTTGAATTATGAGATATACATCAAACATTTTGCAAAGTCATATGTCTATATTTCAAAGCATATTTGTCTAGCTTGTTGCAAAAAAAAACAAAAAAAACAAATTATCCAACTTCTTAGTTTTCCCTGATTTGTACACATACTGGTCTGGTCACCATACAGTTGGTGTTGTACTTGAATTATAAAATATACATTATGAAAAATAAACAAAAAAGGTACATCCTTCTAAAAACTATCTGTTACTCTATTCATCTTATTCTATTTTTTTTTAGTATATGTACATAGTACTTGCCTTTTTCTTTACATGTTAACTTGTGTTCATATTCGTTTTTTTTTATACTTTTGTTCATAGAAACAAACTGAAAAACTAGACGCCACAAATAACTCCTAACCAGAGATGTAGAGGAATCCATGCAAAGGTGCGGTTCTTTTGCCCGTGTTCCATATTAAATAGTTTTTCGTTTACTCTGTCTCTATTTGTTGAAATGGTTTGCAGTTGTGTTTTTTTTTTTTTTGTGCCTTCTTCAACACTCCATATCTTCCTCTACATTCACTTGTCTTCGTGTATGTAATACATATTAAATGTTGAGCTCGCCAGTCCTGGACTCCGTTTGTCAATTTGTATATCGCGGAACTCCGAATGCTATTTGGAGGACATAGAACAATAGAAGTACAATGTTCAGGCAGCCAGCCTGCAAGTCCACTTGTCAATTTGTATATCACACAACTTTGGCTGCTATTTGCAGGACACAGAACATTAGAGGCCTGGTTTAGAGCCCGCCAGCCCACAAGTCCACGATCCAAAAAAGTGGCTAAGTATGGAATAAGGGATCTGTACATACTCTATAACATGTCATGTCCATACTTTATAAAAGTACATATTTAGTATGTATTGCTCATTTCTCGGAGCCCACCAGCCCTAGAGTCCATCTGTTAATTTCTATATCACGAAACTCAATAGAAGTACAGTGTTGAACCAACCAGCCTGCAAGTCCTCTTGTCAATTTGTATATCACGCAACTCCGAGTGCTATTTGTAGGACACAGAACATTAGAGGCCCAGTTTAGAGCCCGCCAGCCCGCAAGTCCATGATCCAATAGAAGTGAAATGTTGAGCCAGCTAGCCCGCAAGTCCACTTGTCAATTTGTATATCACGCAACTCTAGGTGCTATTTGTAGGACACGAAACATCAGAGGCCCAATTCACAGCCCACCAACCCGCAAGTTTGTGATCCAAAAAAGTGGCTAAGTATGGAATAAGGGATCTGTACATATTTATTATGTATTGCTCATTTCTGGGAGCCCACCAGCCCTGGAGTCCATCTGTCAATTTCTATATCGCGGAAATTAGTAGAGGTACAATGTTGAGCCAACCAACCCGCAAGTCCACTTGTCAATTTGTATATCGCGGAATTGTGGGTGCTATTTGTAAAGCATAGAACAATAGAGGCCCATTTTTTAGCCCGCCAACCCGAGAACCCACGATCCAAAAAGTGTACATGCTCTATAAAATCTCAGCCACCCCACATGTCCGCTTGTCAATTTGTATCTCACGGAATTGTGGGTGCTATTTGTAGGACATAGAACAATAGATGCTTATTTTTGAGCCCACCAACCCGAGAACCCGCGATCCACAAAGTGGTAAAGTATAGGATGCGATATCTGTACATGCTCTATAAAATCTCATGTCTACTTTATAAAGGTACATATTTAGTTTTTCTCGGTTTGTACACATACTGGTCTGGTCACCACACAGTTGTTGTTGCACATGGATTATGGAATATGAACTACGAGTCCGGCTAAGCCCTTTTGTTTCCTTAGCCAATTTTATGCCCGCAGCTTCCCCGGTACGTGTTATCGAACTCTCATTCCCTGTGTTCCGAGTGTGCATCTTGCATCCAAAACTTGGTAATCCATGTCTATGCTTGTGGGTTCCCAGACGGTAGAGTGGCAGATTTCATGTCCATCTATATCTCTACATCACGAGTCCAACCGAATGCTGTTCATTTTCATAGTTCCCTATTTTTATGGCCACGATGTCCTTTGTGGGTGCCATCCAGCTCTCATGCCCTGTGTGCACGGTATACATCTTGCACCCGAAACTTCGGTGATCTACAATTGGACCCGGACTCGAAGCTTGTGACTCATTTGCTAATTTTCTTTAATTAAATTGTACAATATCAATATTTATTATTAATAATTTAGTACTTGAAAATAATGTTTTTAGATAATGTTAGCTATATAACATATATGTTATATGTTATACATGTAGACAATCGCAATGTTGAATCCGCCAGTCCTGGAGTCCCTCTATCAATTTTTGTATCACGAAACTCCCAGTGCTGCATGGAGGACACAGAACAATAGAAGTGCAATGTTGAGCGAGCCAGCCCGATGTCCGACTATCAATTTGTATATCGCGAAAATCTGGGTGCTATTTGTAGGACACAAAACAATAGAGACCCAATTTTCAGCCCGCCAGGCCGAGAACCCGCAATCCAAAAAGTGGCTAAGTATGGAATGAGGGATCTGTGCATGCTCTATAAAATCTGATATCCATACTTTATAAAAGTACA
>JASDQU010681748.1:50094-61457 GCA_032191745.1 Picea mariana | reverse complement strand
CAAATTGGTGTATGAGACCCTCTTGTTTGTGGGACAAGGGACCCCTATACACTAGATTATATATCGTATAATTTGATGAACTAAGCCATTTATGGAAAATGATTAAAATCTTGATCACTTGTTATGGCTATTTTTATTTTGTCAAGGTGAAATGTTTCTATTAAGCATATTTTGTTGGGTTATTTTTTATGTGTTGAAATTAGTCATTTAAGATATTTAAGTAAGCATTTTGCGTTCATTATATTTACATGTCATAGTTTATTTATGAATATTTATGAATTATTCAATTTATTAGAGGAATATATATCTCTTGATATATGTGATTTTGGATAGTATTTGGTTTTATGTATAAGACTAAGGCTACATGTTATTAGAAAGTATATGATTCCATTAAAGATAGCCTCAACAATGATCATAAGCAACATTGACTTTCTCGCAAATACTATCTAGCTTGAAACCACCTTTAGGCCAGACTTAAAATTGCTTTTGATTGACCAAGAGTTTGTCTTTCGTGGGTGTAAGGAAACATGTTAACGACCCAAGACCTAAATAAATTTCACAAGAGTGAAAGTCTACCCCCTTATAGACCACCAACATGTTATTTTAGGTGACATGGTTTTCCTTGAATGATGGTGATGAGTCAACTCACATTTGCTAATAACATCCAATAATAATTTTCCTTGTTGCTAGTTAACAATCAAGTTATGATAGGTTTTACTACCTTCAAGGAAAAAATATGATTTTGGACATGAAGACAATCCTCTAACAACTATCTTCTACATGTGGTAAGAGGATAATTGGAATAGGACAACTTTGTTGATATGAGTGCTCGTCGAAGCATATGCATCCCAACCATTATTGCTACAAATGATTCAGGAATGGGAGGAATATTTATACTCTATTTTGGTTCTAGGTAACCATTTATTACTATCATAGAAACTATTCACACTCGTGTCTTATTATTTTGAGAAAAGCCAAGAAAATGCAAAGCAATCTTGCGAAAAGCATAACCTGCATAACCTGTATATATTAGAAATAATACCAAAGGTTGCATGACTACAAAACAAATCTTGCATTGTAATGTCTTTTGTTGCACACGAGGGTTAATAAAGAAGAAATACATTCATTGTGCTTTGACATTTGTTTCATCAATTAAAGAGTTTGTCAATTAATTATATGGATATGGGTGTGGTGCTTTCATGTTCTTACCTTCTTTATATTTATGCTTTAGCAACACAATGAAATGTGAAGCATACCCACCCATATGAGGGTGGGGGTGGGGGAATAATAGAGTAAAACATAATATGTCTCCTCTACCTTATTTGGTGGAATTGTTTGTTGAAAGTGACAAAGCTTTTGCCAAAATTTCTTTGATTCTACTTATTATAGAAAAGAAACCCATATAAAGTTTTCGGAAAGTTCAATGGCTCCAAAGAATATGAGGAGGTTTTCCAAATGTTCCACCAAAAACCCATAGCATTAACATGAGCTATGGAAATGCTTAATTCATTATGTATTGCTTTGAATCGAGTATCAATTGGATACAAAACTTCCCTTTTGCTAAAAGATTTAAACCTAGTGAATCAGAATGTGAAACAATAAAAATATGATCATGATAGACCACTCATGTTATGGTTGTTACAAATATCAAAATAATGATCTTTCATAATGTCTTATTATTATTATTATTATTATTATTATATATATATATATATATATATATATATATATATATATATATATATATATATATATATATTTATTTATTTTTATATATGAGTTTATAGATTTATTAGAAAAAATTTGAAGTTTAAAATGTACCTCCTAAAAAAACATAAAATAATAAAAACATATGATACACCGTACTATTTTTTTCACTATTAATTAATAAAAATAAATATATTTTTGGTTATTAATAGCAATTCCATATAAAATAAGTTGATGTAAAATTATGAAATAAAACTAAAAACACTAATGAAATATTTAAATTCGTGCAGATTCACAATAAATGAATTAAATGATATAGTAGTAAAGTATTTTAATATATATATAACACTTTATTTAATATAAATTATAATTGATTGCATATTCAACAAATATTTTATATATTTAATATTAAATTTAAAACTTTTAAAATAAATTAAAAAATTAGCAAATATTATTACACAATATAATAATGGCATAAAACATTCTTTATTGTTCCTATATACAACCTTTAATATAGTTACATGATATTAAAAGGTGTAATTCTACATACGCTCATTAAAAGGTGTACTTTTACACACACCCGAAGAAATTTAAAAGAAATCCACGTACAAACTTATTTTATCGCCTAAAACACAAATTTTTAAGGGTATATAAAGAAATGTGTTTTTTTCACACATTCTCAAATTATCCTTAAGTATTAAGTATCAAGAATAAGGGTTGATGGAATTTCCAAAAGATTAGATAGATTGTTTGTATAAGAATCCTTAATGACTAATTTTTAAAAAAATAGGTCACATGTGGAAGTTGGAGGGGTTTCACATCGCTTCCCTATCCTAACATAAATCGAAAAGGAAGATAGAAAACTTCCTAGCTCATTTAAGTTTTAATTCATTGGAACTTTCAAAAAAGAAGTTTCTAGATCACAAGGAAGTCATTGTAATGTAGATTTAAAAAAAAATTGGAACTTTCAAAAAAGAAGTTTCTGGATTACAAGGAAGTCATTGTAATGTAGGTTTTAAAAAAAAATTGGAACTTTCAAAAAAGAAGTTTCTACAAGGAAGTCATTGTAATGTAGATTTAAAAAAAAATCCATCTAGTTATTAAAGGGAGATGAAAATACAAGACATTTTCAAAATTATATTCATTATATAAGAAAAACATTAATGTAATTTTGGAAATGCATAAGGAGCATGGCAGTAAAGTAAAGAATTTCAATGAAATTGGTGAGGTGAGAGTGACAAATTTTGGAAAACTCTATAAGGAACATGATAGCATTAACATTGATAAAATTGTCAAAATATTCATTTTTTCCAAGTTTTGATATTGAAGATGAAAATGAGTCTTTGATGGAGGAGTTTTATAAAGAGGAGTTAAAAACTATTTTGTCATCATTCCAAATGGACAAAAGTTTAGAGCCGGATGGATGGATGGTTGAATTTTGTCTAGGATTTTATGAGTTGCTTGAGGATGATTTGTTGAGGGTAGTGGAAAATCAAGAGAATTGGGGAGGGTGCTAGTATCCTTCAACTTCACCTTTTTTTCCTTAATCCCTAACAAGGATAACCCCACATCCTTTATCGAGTTTAGGTCTATATCACCATGCAATTGTATCTATAAGATAATAGCAAATATTGTTGCAGCAAGGGTGAAGAAGATCTTCTCTAGAACAATGCCACAAGAACGGTTTGATTTTCTTTGTGATAGACAAATTCATGATGCCACATGGTGGCACAAGAAGGATTGCATTCCATCATGAAAAACAAATATCAACTATGGTGTTGGAATTGGATTTTTACAAAGCTTATGATATAACAAACTAGTTGTATTTGAGATTAATGCTAATCCACATTGGCTTTTGCGTTCAAACGGTAAATTAGATAATGGGGTGCTTCTATTTTTGTATCCTTTCTCACCTTGATTAATGGGTCAACATCCATTTTTTTTAGACCTTCCAAAGGGTTAAGGCTATCCATTATCTCCTTTATTATTTCTAATTATTGCACAAGGGTCAAGTACACCAATATTGGAAGCCAAGTGAAATGGAGTGCTAAGAGGGATAAAGATAGGTAGAGCCTTTTTACTGACTCACCTTTTGTTTTTAGATGATGGGTTTCAATTCTTTGATGGGTCTAAATGAGATACATACAAATTAAAGGAAATTCTAGACTTATACAATATTGCATCACAAATGGAGATTATTGATAAAAAAATATATTGTTACTTTTAATAGGGTGGATAAGGAATATGTAAGGGATAACCCATAGTGTTTTCCATATCAACATGTTGATTTCCAATCCCGCTTCAAGTATGCAGGGTTTTATTTGAGGATGTGAAGATTGCTTGGAATTAACTCATTGAAAAGATTAAAAAAGAATCAATAGGTGTTCTAATAGATGGATATCGTTAGGAGGGAAGATTAATTTAGTTAAGTCTGTATTAGAAACACTTATAGTGTACTAACATTCATTGGCATATCTTCCCAAGAGGGGTTTTGGAAAATATAAGGAGAAAGTGCTTTAAATTTCTTTGAATAGGTAAGAATGAGAAGGAAAAAATCTGATTAATTAAAAGTGAGTCAATAACTAAGCCTAAGGAGTCTGATGGGTGGGCGTTAAAGAACATACATTACTTTGACAAGGCCTTAGCACTTAAGAGCCTCTGGAGATTTGTATTGAAGAAAGGGATGTGGAATTAGGTCATTATACAAAAGCATATAGAACCATTAATTGTTGAAGAGTGGTTTACGAGAAACAACAAGCATATCCAACATGTTTCTATTATATGGAAAGTTATTGTTCTATCCTTTCCACTAATGGGAAATTGGTTGGTTAGAAGGTAGGCAATGAATAAAAGGTGAGGATAAAAGGGTAGATACATGGGTGGGTTGTGGGGATCTGTATAGGCTACCAAGAAGAATTGAGTGTTTCTTTGTAGGAATATGTGATCTATACTCTTGCCCAAGCAACAAATCCTCTATCCACAATCATTTGGTAGCAAGGATGGAAATTGGTCAATAATTTTGGTTTTGAAGGAGAGGCAAGTGAATAGTGGATGATCTATGTAGAAAAATAAAATAAAATCATGTAAGAATCAAATATGAGGTTAATGAGTTGGTATGGTAAAAAATTCCAATGAATGGTAAGCACACAACCATACTAGGATATAAAGTAATGTTTATGAATGAAGATCAACTAGATTGTCTATAGTGGTGGAAATCATTACAAAAAACAAAGCCCCTTTGAAGATAAGTATTTTCATGTGGATAGAATTAATGAATTCAAAGCTTTCACATGGAAATATTTCCAAAATAGATGTTGGCAAGGGACTTGGAAGGTGCACTCTATGTAAGCAAAGCTAAAAAAAAATGGCCATCTATTAGTAGCTTGTCCTTATGCTTGTTTAGATTGGGTACATATGGAGGGTTTGACAAGAATGAGGGGATGATGGCAAGGGGATACTCTCTCAGATTACTTAATGATTGGTTCTAGAGGAAGGAGTTAAGAGATTTCAAATCACTTTCACTAATATAAGTTTTGTGGTATTTGGTTGGATAGGAATACAAACATATTTGAAAACCTGTATATACCTCTTCGAATGTTCTTTTCAAAGTAGATCAATATTTGAAAGCATCAATTGTCCTTCCAAGGTGAAGATTCCTAAATAGATAATGCATGCAGTTATTGATAAATATAGTAGTTGTGGTTATATTGATGGTGCATGCCAAGAAAAATCCTCTCTAATGCAGTAGAATGTATCTTATATAACAATGTTTTGTTGGAAATTTGGTTGTCATTGATGTCAACCTTGATAGATAGGTGAAGTATCATTGATTGATTGGTTTGTCAAGCATTGTCAATTTTGGACATAATGTTATGAAGGTGACTTGAATGCCAATATAAGGATAACATTGACTAAATATATTGTATGAACTTGATGCACTCATCCTAGTGGAAATATTGTCTATGGTGGAATGTGTTATTAACATCCATGCACAAAAGAAGAAACTGTCTAGACAAAAAAGGGTAAATGGAGAATCCAATATGGATCCATACAAGTCACAGAGTCAAGAAGTCTGGTATAAAAGTCTCAGTAAGAAAAATTTCGACTGGTCAAACCTTAAGTCGAGTAAAAAAAAATTGTCTCAACTGGTCAAACCTTAAGCCGAGTTGAAACAATTAAATGGATCAAGTCGACTAACTAAATGCAAGGAGAAATGATCAAAGTAAAGTGTTTCAATAAAATGCAGTAGATATCAAGAAGTTTGGTATAAACATCTCAACAAGAAGTTGAAATTGAAAAAGTCGAAGGTCGAAGTAAAAAAAAATGTAGTAGATATCAAGAAGTTCAGTATAAACATCTCAACAAGTAGTTGAAGAAGTCAAAGTTGAAAAAGTTGAAGGTTGAAGTCAAAGAGATCGAAGGTCGAAATCAACGAGGTCGAAGAAGTCGAAGGTTGAAGTTGTATAAGTAGAAGAATTCAAAGTCGAAGAAGTCAAAGATCGTCCGAGTAGAAGTGAAGTAAATTACCCTGAAGGTCGAAGTTGAAGGAAAATTGAGTTGGGAAATACAAGTCGGCCAAAACAAGTCGGGATGACCAAAGTCGAATTACACAAGTCGGTTTTCTTCTAAATTGAGTTGGTCCAAGTCGAAGTGAAGTAAATCAACTCGAAGGTTGAAGTCAAAGAAATTTGAGTCAGGAAATACAAGTCGACCAAAGCAATTCAGGACGACCAAAATTGAATTACTCAAGTCGGTTTTCTTCTAAGTCGAATTAGTCCAAGAAAGAAGTAAACTAAATTTCCCCAAAGGTTAAAGTTGAAGTAAACTTAAATCAATTCAGGTCAATTCTAAAGCAAGTTGAGTTGACCGGAATCGAATTACTTAAGTTGAATTTCTTCTAGTTGAGTCGACCAAAAGATGTTTTTCGGTCGAATAAGGAAGGAAATACGAAAAATGGTGAGACCAAGTTGAATATTAAGTGACTAGCAGTTGAAAGGGAGTCGATTTTAATATCCACCATCAAGTAAAATGTTTACAAGTTGAGTTTAACTAGTCACCAACAAAGGAAATATATAGAGGTCAATTTAGACATTTATGAAAAGGTAAAATGTACTAAAGTCAATCTGGCATTCGATGATGAAAATAAAATTTGGGCAAGTTGATTTCAAAGGAACGCCTGTACCAACCACCTCACACATCTTCTGGGGAAATTTTATATCTGTCATATAATTAAGCATGTTCTGTACAAAACCCATGTCGTAGAATTTAAAAATTTGTTTCCATCGCTCCAGAATATTCATACGAAACTAGATGTCTAATTTGGTGTACACAAATCAATTAGTAAAAGTTATCGTTTGTGTTAATTAAATGAAGGGGTGCAATGTTTCATTCCAAAAGGACACATTGTTTCAAAATGGCACCCCTTGGAGGAATATATAAGCAAAGTAATACAAAGGGAAGAAGTGTCTTGCTGGNATATATATATATATATATATATATATAATGGATTGAATAACAGTTCATTCTATCAGGTTGGTGCCTGTTTACAAGCTGAGTCTTGTCATGAGGATTGGATTCCTCCCATCTCAGTTAGATCTGAGATCAACAAGCCGAGTCTTGTTATGAGAGTTGGATTCCTCATTTCTCAGTTGGATCTGAGAACTACAAGCTGGGTCTTGTATCAGAGAGTTGGATCTCTCATATTCAGTTGAAGTTGAAGATATTATAGGATTGATTTTATTTGTATTCATTCAAGTTAAATAAATAAAAGAATGATATTTTATCTACTTAATATAATTTGTGTTATACATACTTATGAATAATTAATTGAACTGCTTATAACTTATTCAGTTAATTTAGTTAATTTATGAAAGTGCAAAAATTAGCCAAAAATTCCAGATATTGATTCACCCCCCCTCTCAGTGTCAGTGTGTGTTTCAACAATTGGTATCAGAGCAGGTTCCTTCACTACAGTTTAACCACTCAATTGTTCTGAAGAGAACAATTGGTATCAGAGTAGGTGCCTTCAACATCGTTTAAACATTGGAAGGTCGATTTTGAAGAAATGGGTGGACAAATGGCTCTCTCCACAAATGAAGCTCCCTTATTTGATGGAACATACTACTCTTCATGGAGGGAAATAATGAAATGGTATCTGAATTCAATATGATATGGTGTTTGGGACTCATTAGTATCTAAACCTTAGTACTCAACTACCTCAAAGAAAAAATCCAAAACTGCAAAAGAAGCAAAGAAAAATAATTTAATAACATTAAAGGAAATCCAGAATGGATTGTCATACCAAGTCAAAGAAAATATGGTACACTACACCTCTGCTAAAGTACTATGGATCCAGCTAGAGAATTCTTATCAAAATAAAGGACAAGACATAGAAAAGGAGAATTTGTATTAGAATAAAGAACAAGACATAGAAAAAGAGAATTCCAATCAAATTGAAGAACAAAACATAGAAGAGGACAATTCCATCAAACAATTGATGCAAACCCTAGTCATCAAAATAGAAGACTATTACATCAATGAATTGATGAATACCTCAATATTCACTAAAGAAAAACTATTAGATTTTAAGACTGATGTTGTAGCTACATTAGAAGTGATTAGTTTGGAACCAGGAAATGGTCTATATATTGAAGTTACTGGGGAGGTTCTTGACCAGCTTGAATACACAGTTATGTGCACTTTAGAAGAGTTGGAGAAACTTCAAAATAAAGATATGTTGTTACTACAATAGTTAGATCAATCTAATAACCATGAAGAGCATGAACAAAAGACTCTGCTAGAATACAAAGAAGAAGAGATCAAAAGATTGAAGACTGAAGTTGCTAATATAACAAACAAAATGAACAAATTGAAGTCGTATCACAAACTCAATAAATGCACATAATACTTAGAAGAAACAAAAGAATTGGTCAACGCTCCAAAGCCTCAACTTGAGGAAGCTAAAGAAATTCAAGAAACCCTGAAGAGACAGTTGACTAAAAAGGAAGAATCGTGCCACACATTGGAATTGGAAGTCATCAACATCAAAAGGATTCAGCTAGAAAACAAGGAAGAAATCAAAATATTGAAGAATGAAGTTATTGATCTAACAAAATAGATAGAAGAGTTGAAGACATATGAAAAAACTACAAAATGCACAGAAGTCTTGGATGAGACAAAAAAAATAGTCATGAGTTTAAAGACTCAACTTGAAGAAGTTAAGGAAATAAAAGAATCCTTGAAGATCCAGTTGACTAAAAAGGAACAAACATGTCACATGTTGGAATTGGAAGTTATCAACCTCAAAAATAAAAACGAAAAGACAAAAGCAACTGTCAAATTCCAGAACAACTCAACTATCCTGGATAGGATATGGAACAATCGAAGACCAACTGATGACAAAACTGGTCTTGGATACAATAATAAAGAATAAGGTGGAAAATGGAGCACCATTCACAAACATGATAAATGATCATCCTCCTCAAAGGAAAAAGGTATAGTCACAAACCAAACACAAACCATGAACTTTGTTAAGGGAGGAAGCTATAAAAGTAAAAAACAAGAAGCTACAAACTATATAAAATCCTTATAAATTTGAATATTTTTACAAAAATGTCGTCAAACATTTATAGTTGGTATATAAAAGATTAGTAAGATTCGCCAAGGTTTCTACATTTTAAAATAAATTTCCATCCTTAAAATCATCCCTGGAATTGAGCAAAGAAGATTCTGGAAGTTTTTCAACTGATGAGCTACTAAATTCCCCATTAATAGAAAATGATGAATTGAAGGAAGAAAGAAGGATTCAAGAAAGATTTAAGGTTTTCCTTGATGATGATATTATGATAATTAAAACATAGAATAAACCTTACAAAGGAACCATTTGAAGGACAATAGGTGAGATTAAGTCTTGTTTCCTATAATCCTTAGTAGCTTCTAGTGAGATGATTGGCTATGTTGCATCATAATCCATTGATGAACCAACTACTTAGATGAATAACATCATGAAGAAATTAGGAGCAGTCTGGAAGAAAGTGAAGGTATTTCTTGAGAAATATTTGTATAAATCTTGGCACACTCTTTAAGAAAAAAATGATTAAATAATATGTAGTGTACCATTGGAGCAACCTGGTTATAAGAGGACTATAGCTTAAAAGTTTCATGTCTCAAAGTATTTGAAGCAACACTACATAAAAATATACTATGACCAATTTAATCTTGTTTCTAAAGAGGTAGAAGTTGAAGTTGGTTACAACATAATCAAATGACTATGATAGAAGCATCACCTTAGGGGAAGCATCATCTTAGGGAAAGAGAAAAGTGTAACATCCCGCTCTGGCGCACTGAGAAAACTTATTCTTTGAGGACACTTGCTCGCAAGTGATCCAGATTATTATGCTATTAAAACTTTGATTTTTATTATGAGGCGTTATGGGTTAACGATATGTTGTTTTACTACATTGACATAGACAAGTGCTATTGACTCGGTTTTACTGAGTGTGCAGGGTTTAGGACCTTAAGGATGCAGAGGCATCGATGGAACCCCTTGGACTCCAGATCGAGTTAGGGATTGTGCCATTGGGGTTTGATTGTTTTACTGTGATATTAGTACATCTGACTAGATGATATGATGTGGATATGTTCTGACATGATTTGTTGATGATGCACGCTGACGATAGCTTGCCGACCAGACTCACATATGGAGTAAAGGGGTCACGCATGACTACCAGAGATGTTGAGGGAGAGGTGTGGACAGAAGCCCTGCCACAACCTACTAGCACTCCCACCGTGGCTCGAACTATAGGTTAACGACTACCTAGTTCGAGAGGACCCACGATGCCGTGAGGGTAGACTATGACAGTCGCTCACGATGATTCTAAGGGGCACGCAATAAGGCGGGGGCCTTATTCCTTAGAAGCCCTTAGTCTCCCACAAGTTCACTTGGCGGAGTGTTGACTCCATAGGTTATTGATGTCTACCAAATCAGTTAAGAGGCGAGTGGCACCCTTGGAGCACGCAGTGTGTCCTGAAGGGCATGTCGTGCAAAGGAATAGATGAGGCGAGTGGCACCCTTGGAGCACCTGGTGCATCCTGAAGGGCCCATCACGTTGTTAATGATAGAGGGATGAACCTAGATGGCTCTAAGACAAATAACATTTTAAGTAATTTTTAAAACAATTTCCCTAATTAAAAGTCACCCAGTACGAAATTTAAGGCCTAAGTCTAAATTACGCTAGTGGTAAAATTTTGTCTTCCAAAAAAAAAATAGTAAAAAAAATAATAAAAATAAAAATAACTTAAATAATAATTTTGACCTTCGTTAAATCTTGTAACATGAAGGGAGTAAGAAATTAAGTTATTCATAAAAATAAAATCTGTGGTAATAAATGTAAAAAGGGGAATTAATTATTTTATCTTTTTGATAATTTAAAAAACAAATACTAATTAAATGATAAAAGGGAAAAGGGGTTAAATTCCACACCTGCCTTTTTGAGTTCTAAGTAAAAAGGGGAAAGAGGGAAAATAAAAAAAATAGGAAACTAGGGAAAAGAGGCAACATAAAAAGGGGAAAAGGGGAACTTAAGGGAAAAAGCGGAAAGTCAACTTAGTAAAGAATCTACAATTTAAGAGCTTTCTAATTTTAAACTAAATTAACA